>SKCR01033025.1:0-42851 GCA_019454045.1 Zanthoxylum bungeanum | reverse complement strand
CGACTGTAGGATTGCCGGCTTCATACAAATCTTTGAGAAGCCGATTCTGTGATATTCTCCTTCTTCGTGCTTCGATCCTGATGTCTATTTCTTCCTTTATAACAGTCATTTCCTCGTCCGATGCCTCTCTATCTATTATCAAGAGTTCTACAAATTCGATTTCATCACCATCATAATCATTTTCATTATTTTCAGACCTTACACCGTTGTCCCCCTTGAATTTCTCAGCCAACATGTAATGATTCGCCACAACTGGTGGCATATTACCGAACTGAATGAAAACAAGGGGTTCTTCATCGTCTGTCTCATCACGTTTTCGTCTATCAAATCTGGTACGCTTATCATAATTCGTAGTTATCCATTCTCTGTCGTCACTCTCTTTACTATTCACATTTTGTTTCTCCCTATAGCCTGAGGTGACTTTCATTTCACCTTGTTGGCGCATACGGTCATAATTTCTCTGGTGTCGTCTTAGTTACGTCCTTATCATTTTATCCACTGGAGGGTAATTTCCTCCCAGACATTGCCCCGTATATGGCCTCCGGTATGAATACCATATGTTGGGCCGATGAATTTTCGGCCTAAACGTTCTCACATTTTAGACGAAGTTCGAATTCTCGCTGTAGAACCTTGGTGCGAATGTCTGTGGTTGCCATGCTACTGGCTCTTTCTTTACAGGCCTTTAGCGGGTATCCTCCAACTCTCTCATCTATTCTATATTGTTCTTGCACCGTACACAAAGATTTTGCTGATCCTTCCGTTCTTGGGGTGCTTTAATCCTTTCTAGAGTGCTTGGATGATGACAATCATATCCTTCATCTAGGACCAACTTGAAATTTGGCAAGGTCATTTTGGTAAGGTCCGAGTTGATCATGTTTAATTCCACTGGCTTTGAAAAATGGTTGTTGTCCACTTCCATCTTTTTTCGAACGTTATTCGTCCAAACTCTATGGCATCCTGTAAAATATTCCGAAAAAAAAGACAATTATTAGTTTAATGAGACTACACATTATGCCACTTATAATAATTTTTACCATCGATTTGCTCGACGTTTGGCAATGTGTGGTGATTGCTCAAACTAATGTGATTGTCTTTATATAACTGATCGAATATGACGTAGACTTTTGTGATATCAAAAGAGAAGTTTCTACTCCTTTTATCGTTCTTTTCTTTGGCTTGGGGTTCGGTCCACGCCTTACAAACGTACGACTTTCCTTTAACCAATTCGGCCAGACATAAGTCGGCCGATTCGATGTCCATTTCGCCTACTTCATAATCGATGTTCCTGTAATACGTTCCTTTGCTGGAATTTTTCATTTGTTCCTCCTCTCTCATTAATCGTTCATATCGCACCACATTAATGGTGAGTTGGGGGAGGTCCCAAAATTCACGATCTTGAAATTTCTTTTTCAGATCGAAATTGAGGCAGCTTTGGGCGATTCTTACAAATTATTTTTCTGGCAAAGACACGTAACTTTGGCCTCGAGTTACCCTAAACCTTTGTAAGAATGTCTCGGCCTAGTCTCCTGACAACTGTCTCAAGTTTTCCAAATGGGCTAAGGCCACTTCAGATTCGGCCTTGTAGAATTGCGCATGGAACAGCTGTTCCATTTGTTGCCAATTTTCTACTGAGTTAGCCTGCAGGCTGATATACCAGGAGAAAGCTACTCCTGACAGTGAGCCGTGTAATGACCTCAACTTATGGAAATTAGTTGTTTCTCCACACTGAATGGTAAATCGCCATATGTGTTCCATAGTGCAAACTTCCCCAGATCCTGTAAACAGAGAAAAATCTGGTACTGTAATTTCTAGGCCATGGATACGCCACATCGATCCAATCTAGATATGGCTTCTGATACCTCGGTCGAATTGGCCGTACTCCCAGACTGAATTGATTTTGAAGAATTTTGGTCATATGTTCTCTCAACATGTCATTGTCATTGAATGTCATTGGTATGGGTGGCGGTTGTGGTCCTCTCACAAGTGGAACATAGTCGTGGTTCTGTCTCTGAGAAACCTGGGGACCTTGGGGCAACACCACTTCATGTTGTACCATATTTAGCCATTGGTGTAAGTTCGGCCCTAGATATGGGTCGTTGTCCCCATGAATTATTCCTCCCCTGGAAGTCGTAGGGACAGTGATTCTTTGTGGGGGAATATTGCTCGGACCAGCCTCCTGACTGCTCGGTGCAGGGGGGTGTAGTCCACGGCAGGGTTATCCCCACGTTTACACATTTGGCCATCAGTTTGTTTAATGAGCTTAAGTGTTTGGCCATATTTTCATAATGTGAGTTACTAGTTGAAGTAAAATTATCTATGATATGAGCATTTTTGAAGCCTAACCTGCTCGACAATATCCTGTGTGAATTCACCGAACAATGTACGAACCGTATTAGGGCTGAGTTCTCGCATAAATTTATATCGACTAGCGTCCACTAGACCCTCGAAGTGACCTACTACGGTTGGAATGTAGGGCTGGTTGGTTTGCTCCAGTTCTCCATCCTCCGTACTTAAGCCAGTTTGAGTGTTTCTTTTCGCAGGCATCTCCACTTCTTACACCAATTCTCCCACTGTGGTCGCCAAAAAACTGTTTGCGTAATTCTTCTGCGCGAAGGAAGAAGAGCATGTAAGGTTCAAATCTCCTGAGACAAAGTCCCAACAATGGGTGTTTGATTAAGTGAATAAGCCTCCAAGGGGCACAAGCACACAAATTACAGTCCTAAAGATTATAAAACTACAAAATAAAAAATAAGATGGTTGTTTGAGTCTTCATTTGATCGGGCTTTTCCTCTTCGCATTAGTGAGTCTTTTATAGTGGAATTTGTAAACTGCTTGGACGGTTTCAGTCCTTAACTTCCCTGTGGCTGCCTGATCGTGCCTCCATTCTATAAATGGTGCGCCATAACTGCTTGATCGTGGAGAGAAACTACCTAACTGCTGTAATCGTGGGATCATGTATTCGGTCGGTCTGAATCCTCTACTGTTACGGTCGTCTTAAGTCCTCTATCGTCCTAATCGATGTGTCATCTGGTGATTGCTCTTATCGCTCTTCCCTTCATCGCCCATGACTGCTCTTATCGCTCTTTCCTTCGTCACCCTGCTTGCCCTTGTCTTTTCCCCCTTTGCTCCTTTGCTTTAAGGTGATTTTACTCTAGGGTGACTTTCTTCTATCAACAGTATGTTAGCCCGAATTTCGACCGGAATTTTTATTTGGGACGAAAAATTATCTCAAAATCCGAAACAAACGGAACGGGATTCCGATCGGAATTCGATATTTTCTGCCAACTCCACTATCAATGAGATTTTATTATAACAACAAGGGATTTTGTTTAATTTTTAAATATGATGTGGGTTTTAATTAGTTTTTTCAAATATCAGGAGAGTTATGCTCATTTTCCATTTGGAGTCTACATATCTACATTTTTATAAATCATTATAACGAGAAATACCTATGTCTCTTATTTCTGTTAGAATTATGGTTTAAGAACTTGAGCATTTGTGGAATACTCAAAAGGGTAATATTGAAGCATGCAAACAGCAGTAATGCTTGAAGAATTAGGGTTTATATATATCCTTGTGTGGAGACCAACAGAGTTTTTCAATAAAAGATTATAGCAAGATAGCATGTAAGGCAAGAATCTTGACTTATTATTGCGTGACAGAGAAATATTCTAACTATTATTGATGCGATATTCATAAATATTATTGCTAGTCTGGGTGTAATCTTGAGAGTTAATATTAGGTTTGATATCTCCTTCTACCAAGTAAATCTAGATTCAAATAATAATGACTTAATATAATATGATTTATTGGACAAGCATGTTACACATGTACCACCATCAATAACATCATAGACTTTTTCTTTCCATTTATAAAGGGTTTTGAAAGGGCTTTAATTTGGAGATAGTAGTAGAATAATTAAGCTTGTTTATTTTATTAAACTCTTTAATCTTATTTTTAAAATGATAGGCTTTGAAAGCTACCTTTTTAACTAACTTTACAAACCATATTTTAAAATACAAAATTAATATTTGCTTTAATAAACTATTAGTAGAACATGAAAAGCAAATTGTAACATGAAAACAAACCAATGATTGATTCCAAGAGATGGTGCATGAACCCGTAAAGGAGGAGGGCCACTTCTGTCTTATCAATCGAAATCAATATTTATTTTAAAGAATATGAACCAATTTCTAAAAATGACTGCTCAAATAAAAAGAAAATAATTGGAATTAATAGATTTTAAAATGTGAATAAATTATTTTTTTTATAAACAAATCTGATTTTTTTTAATATGCAATCATTAGAATTCTTCTAATGAATTTTAAAGATATAAGAAGACGTTATTGGAAAAAATGGAAGATTCATTTTGCCGTTCGAAGATTTGCACTTCTTTTGCTCGAATCAGACTTTTGAAACCTTACTGCGGTATTAGTGATAATTTTTATAGGTCGTTTTAAGTGGAGCCATAATATTTATTCAGTTGCGATAAAATTTATAAAAAATAATAAATATTATTCATTTTAGCGGAATAAAATAAAATTATTACATTAATAAATCAGTTTTTAAATTAATTTATATGATATATTTTGATACTTTATTGGATTGAGCGGGAAACTGGTTGCTTTGTAATGCCGCTCAAAGCAAGGGCGGAATTACAAACAAAAATTTAAGAAACCAAATAATAATTGAAATTACCTATAAACGCACACAAACAACAACAACTATACTCAAGAGGTGGGTGAATTGAGAATGTGATAAATATTGCAGAAATAAAAATTCTTGTCTAACTTTACCAATTAAGTTTAGGCCAATTTTTTCAATCACAATATATCACCTAATTGTAATTTTCTAATTAATATGCAAATAAAAAAATAAACTTGCGATAATTAAAAGTTAAGGGATAAAGAAAATGATATCGGTGATTTATAATAGTTCGGCCAACTCTTTACCTACATCCATTTCCCAAACCGCGCTTAAAAATTTCGACTATATAAAAGTGAATCTTTAATTTTGTGCATTTTCATCAAATAATCCTTAATCTGTGGTATTATAGCATGATATGTATGAATAACAACCCTAGTATGTTCAATCATACTAAATGCATCAAAATTTTATGTGAATTCGAATTTAGGGGTTCAAAATTTTTACCAAACAAAGCTTTATTCAAAAGATGAAATGAAGAAGATAACTTACATAGCTTGGAGAAACACGAAATGCCCAAAAAATTGCATAAAGAATTAAGCCATGGGAAGAATTATTATTATTATTATTTGTTAGCACAATTTTTCTGCGTGAACAAAGAATAGCGTGTAAGGTTCAAACCTCCTGAGACAAAATCTCAGCAAGCGGTGTTTGATTAAGTGAATAAGCCTTTAAGGGGCACAAACACACAAATTACAGTCTTAAAGATTATAAAACTACAAAATAAAAAATAAAATGCTCGTTTGAGTTTTCATTTTTTTCGGGCTTTCCTCTTCGCATGATTGAGTCTTTTATAGTGGAATTTATAAAATGCTTGGACAGTTTCAGTCCTTAACTTCCCTGTAACTGCCTGGTCGTGCCTCCAAGAGTTGGATTTTGCGCCATAACTGTTTGATCATGGATGGAAACTGCCTAACTGTTGTAATCGTAGGATCATGTGTTCGGTCGGTCTAAGTCCTTTGTCGTTCTAATAGTTGTTTCATTCGTCCTGGGTCCCCTATGGTTCTAATCGCTGTTTCATCTGGTGATAGCTCTGATCGCTCTTCCCTTCGTCTCCATACTTTCCTTTCTCTTTTCCCCTTTTGTTCTTTATTTTAGGGCGATCTTGCTCTAATGTGACTTTCTTCTGTCAATAATTGTCCCCCAAATTCACCTTGATTGAGTTGGAAATGAAATCGTGGTGAATTTCTTCATATCATGGTGATAGGCGTCGTTCTATAAGTTCTCACGTTACGACACCTATCCAGGGCGACTTTATAATTTCTTCCTCGTCTTCCCGCTCTTTCTTTCGTTCGTTTGCGTTCATTGAAGACTGGCGCTCTCTCTACTCGTCCGGTTGTCCTAATTGAAGATTGGCGCTTCTTCCTCTCGTTCGAATGCATTAATTGAGGACTGACGCTTTTTCTTCTTGTTCGGGGGAGGCCATTGCACAAATTAAGGACTGGCCCGATGGGCATTCCTTCTCTCCCTCGGCTAGCTAGCTACTCGACCTATATTTCAGTATAGGTAATCTGCGAAAACCGGGGGGTGCAGTACCTTCCCATTGAGGAATTCGGTCAGCTGCTTTCAACGGACATAACTCATCCATAATATTACATTCCATTTTACAACTCAACCCGTGTGGATGGCTGTTGGCTAACCTTCTACATTCCATTTCACAACTCATTAAAGAAAAGCTTTTGTTTTTCGACAGCCCCTTTTTTCATACAGAGATTTTCTTTTTCCGGCTCTACTCTACTTCTTCTGTTCCTTCCTCCCTCTATCCATTCTGCGATTGAAGTATTCACCATTCTGCGGTCCCTACCTCTCACTATCGTCTTACTATGGAAGTTGTTTTTCATCGGTTTCTCACAGACGGTGCCAAATACTGACGGCTGACTCTCATCTCAGGGGATTATATGGGAATACCATTCTTCGGGATAATGCTTTGAGCAGGGTCGGCGTATGGCCGGGTAGTTGGAAGAGGTTACAAGCTGCCACTCATAGCATTCTCTTTAATCCTCCCCTTTATATACTTCCAAAATGTGATATTGTTCTCATTTATAATGTTTCCTATGTGTTACCTGACCGATTGAAGGGTTCTCTGCCCTAAGCCTGACTTTGTCGAAAGTAGCCTACAGTCTGATGATTTTGTCACATCAACTTTGTTTCTATTCTGCCACACGCAACAATAATAGTGACAGCCTGAACGATGCTTCTGGGGAACGACTCGTGTTGACACATATAAATGAAAATCATAGATTTCGGCCCTGGCCCGAGTTGGTCTTGAAAAGGGTTTGGCCGATCTAGTGAATAAAAGATGTTGAGAGAGCGGCGGAACCTAGCTTCTGAAGGAGTTGCCTGACGAGCTTCAGCGATCTCCGGCCGGCCAATAATTATGTAATAACGTAGGACGTTTCATCATCCAGATGTTGTTCCTTTGAGGACCTTTTCATCCTGTGTTCTTATATTTATTAGCTTTGTTCTTATTACACAGATATTACATTTCTCGCGCTCCCATAATGATTTCAGGGTAGTAGCTATACATTTCTTGCGCTCCCATAATGATTTCAGGGTAGTAGTATCGGCCTAATAGTCCTCACCCTACAATTTATTGGGCCGTCTTTTTCATTCTCGTGCGAGCTTATCACCTCTGCAATAAATGTGCGACCTTTCCCCAACACATTTAATCATGACACCATGAATCAGCTGTTTTCCACGTCATTTCGGTGTCTCCTTTTGCCGCACGTCACTTCACATCGAATCATATCCCAACACCTGTCTAGGGCGACTCTTCATCTTTTCATTTTCCCGTCGTTTCCATCTTTCGGCGATTTATGTTGCGACATCTGTCTCCGGTTGAGCCTTTCGTCTGTGCATATAAGGGTTCAGCCTCCTCTGGTTTTCACTTTACCTTTCACCATTTTGCAAAGAACTCTCTTCTTTTGTATTCTCAACCTTCCAACGTCAATGGCGTCTACTTCTTCTACTCTCAAAGACAGCCTTTCCACTTTTGGTGACTACCAGATTGCCTTGGGTGACTCCTCTGTGAGTGCCTTTGGTGTTCATGTCTTTAATGAGAACTACGGCCAATGAACTCTCGATCCTATTTTTATTGACGATAAAGCCATCGCTACGGCCCCGTTGGCTTAATTGTTTTCTTCTTCTTCTGGTCTCCCTTTTTCAGAGTCATTAAATATTTCCCCCTTAGTTCAATCCAATCCCATCCGCACATGGCCCAAACACGACATCGTATTTGAGTCCTGGTTCCAATGTATGCTACTGCATACATACACATGTGCCTTTCTAGAGGAACATGGCTTCCTTTCTTTTATCGAATTTTCATTGGCCTTGCCCTCTTTTGACCGAAATCTATTTCCTACCTCCCTACTCTTCTGGTCCTCTGAATACAACGCCTTCATTTTCCCCGTTGGTCCTTTCACCATTACCCTTCGCGATATCAGCGCTCTTACTGGGTTGGCCCCTTTAGGTACGACCATCTCGGCATGTACAAACTTTCGTTTTCTCCCTCCTTCAATGGACTCTTCATTCTTTTCGTCCTACTCCGCTTTTCTCCGTACATATTCCAAAATTGGCTGGTCAAGTCTCGTTGTTGGAGCGAACGGCATTCCTTCACTACTGGCTTTGCAAATATATCATTTGCTCGCCTAGCAAAAAACTCGTGGCGGGCTACCTTTCCATCTCTTCTTACCTTGCCAATGGCCATCGTTTGGACCTGGCATCCTTCATGTTGGCCGCCCTTTATCGGGAATTGGCCGTTCTCCAAAAATAACTTCGGTCGAGGATTTCACCAATTGTTTCTGGCCCTATGTGGCTCGTTCAGCTTTGGTTCTGAGCATATTTCCCTATTTTCGGCACAATTGACTCAAATCATTCTTATCCTTGTGTCAGTCTTCATTTCTCCCAACTTTGGCCATCCTCTCTCCTCCCTCGCGTTGCCTTCGAATATTTTTATACCCTCTCTCGGGTTTCCTCTTTTTACCCTTTTTCCTTGAGCGACAGCCCTTCTTTTGTCCATGATGCCCCAGAGTCAGAAGAGAATAAATCAGGTATTCGCATATGGCGCAAGTTTTTATGCAGCCGCGACCTGATTCATGACATCCTGATCGGGGCCAATGGCAAGGCCGGAGTTGAGGTGTATTCGCCCAACTTCGCTGCCCGACAGCTTGATCTCATTCAATGATGGCCTCTTCCATTCTTCCATACTCGCTCCACTTCGTCGGATCGTTTTAAAGTCCTTTCGGTCTCTGACATAGAGCATTCCTTGTTAGAGACTCATTCTTTATTTTCTTCTTTTGTTATAGTTTCATTTTCTCCTTGCACATCGGTCCATTATTTCTTTGACCGTTTTTGGCCACCTGGCCGGGAGAGATTCTTTTCTTTGCCCTATATGCGAGTATTTTTTGCCAACTTTTTTTTCTTCCAAGTCTTCTGAGTCGGCGGGGTCAAAGAAACCAGTTGAGGCAGCAAAGCAGAAGAAAGTCAAACATGCCAAAAGGAAACATCCTTCCCACAGCCATAGTTCTGATTTAGACGTGCCGCTCGTACGACGTCCTAAGGTACGATCTGAACCATTCATCCATTTTTTTACATCGGTCCGAGTCAGCCTGAAGTTTTATAAGTTTTTATATCTTGTGTAGGTGCTTAGATTGGAACCACCTTCTGCCGTGCCTGAAACGACACAAACTCCGGAGCCTAAAAATCCCATGATCGAGGGTCCATTTGAAGAGGCTGATCCCAACGTGGTCCCAGTCATTCAGCTTCCATCGGATGATAACGAAGCAGTCGAGGCTCCAATCGTGGAACAAACACCAGAAGAGGGCGAGACAGCTGTTACTGATGCGTCGTCCGGAGCCAACCCCCAAGGTATGGAGCCATATATAAAATTTGGTCGCTCGCGTCCAAATATTGAGGAAATTTCAAAAGACCATCCGTTATTTGAATGCCCATCTGTGGACGATCCTGTGCCAATTGTACAAGACCCGGATGACGAGCCTGACATGCCCGAACCTATCTGGCCGGATGATGGGCCACTTTGGCGTCATCTCAAACAGCTTTACCCATTAATGCGCAGAATGGCATCCACAAGGCTTAGGGGAAGTTATAGGGATGTAGACGGCTTTTTTAGTTTGGCCGAATTGGAGCTATTGGAGGATGTTCGGTCTATGAACAAAGACGATATACTTCGTCGCATTTATGAAGAAGATGAGGTTGTTTATATTTCTAATTCCTCTGATTCTGATTCTCCTGCAGATGCTCAGCCTACAACCGTACCGCAACAATCGTCGCCACATGCATCATCTCCGGACTCCTCAGCGCAACCAACTTCGACCTCTGGACAGCCATCGTCCTCTGCTCTTCCGCCCTCTCCTCCTCGGGCAATGTCTCATGTACCTTTGGCACAGGAACTTTTTGTGTTTGACCAGCCGTCATCTTCAGCTCCTCACTCCCCAATTCTTCGGCCGGCAGCTCCTGCTTCTTCGGCTCAACCATCTGCTGCTTCTGAACGGCCATCGTCTTCCACTGTGGTCGCCAAAAAATTATTTGTGCGATTTTTCTGCTCGAAGAAAAAAGAGCGTGTAAGGTTTAAACCTCCTGAAACAAAGTCCCAACAAAAGATAGAAAAAATTAATAATTATATTATATATGGTTGAAAAATTAAAATATTAAATTTGGATCCTTAATTTTGGGGTCAAATTTGGGCCCCCGTTAACTGGATGTGTCTGTTGGCTTAGGTTTCATGGGATGATATCATTAATAGTGGAAACTCATTTCTTTCTTTATTAAGACATATTTAATCTTTGAATTAACAATATGAATTTTATTGAACCTATTGGGCGTGACTTGATGGTGTAGAGATCAGGATCTCACCTTAAGGTCCTAGGTTCGAATCCAGGGAGTGCGTTTCTTGTAAGAATCTGAAATTGCCGGGGGTTTTACCTGCTGCTCTTAATCTTATTTTGCTTAATTATAATTAATAATTAATTAAAATTATATTAAATTTATTTAATATAAATATCAAATATTTATTTAAACAATTAAATCTAATTTTATATTTCGAATTTATTAATCATATTAATATTTCTCAAATATCCCGATTATCATAATCAAATTAGGAAATCTTATTTTTCCAAAATAATCATTTATTGACTTTTAATAAACATCCCTGAATTTGTAACGTCGATGAGAATTATATTTGTGCGACCATCCGAGGTTCATTATCAAGTAGCAGTGAGATAATATTAACTCTTTAATATTTCATCTACATGATATCTCATAGACCATGGGTAATCGCTTAACAGCAAGCCATTGCCCTTATTCGATGACTGAAGTAAGAAAACATATGAACCTGTATAATACACTTTGAACATGCCATCTTACTCCTTGCGCTCAATTGAACTTGTTTTGTTACGAACATAACTAACAAATATGGAACTAACAAAATACCTGAAGGAAAGAGAGTTTTAATACATGATAAGAACGAAAAAAATTAAATAGCAAGTCGAGAATAATGAAAATAGTAATTACAAGAAAAATAATTAAATTTTATAGAATATGAAATACTGATATTTGGTATGGATATTATTGAGATAAATATTTACTTTTCATTCAAACCATTTTTTTAATTCATATATAAGTTAGAAAAGATGACTTTTTCTACTAAGATGGTTATGTTTTATAATCGGACATAAGTTGGAAAAAATATATTAACAATTTTTTTTATAAAAAAAAAAGTATGAAATTTCAAAAATTTCAGATTTCAGCTGTTTTGGAATAAGTGATTTTTAAACACTTAATTTTAAAATTTTAAGAGGTTTCACTAAGTTTCACCAATATATCAGAAGATTTCACTTATTTTCCGTATATATACACACACATGCTTTTAATAATAATGAGAGACATATATCTACTCCTATCCATATTTATGAAAATAGATTTATTTATTGAACTCTCAATGATCTCACATTAAGCATTATTTGAGAAATATTTTTTTAAAAGATAAGCATATAAATTGCAATTTTGTTAGGTTTCATCATACACTATTACATCACTTTGTTGTTTTTTTAACAAATCAATGATACAATTCGCTAGTTTTTCTAAACTGGTGGCTTGAAAATGGTTAATTTTGGGGGTTATACAATAGAGGAGTGCTGCAGCCGAAAACGACATCGTATAAAGCAATTTTGGGGTGGGTGTGTGAAGAAATCTGCCAATAATTTTTGAAATTAATCTTTTAATTTTGTGCATGGGCCGAGCCTGCGTGTTTAGATTGAAGCCCAGGACCGGTCCAGATCCAGTACGGGCCTGAACACTATAATCTCGGGCAGAACAATTAAAAGTGAACGGGCTTAATTAGATAATTTTACACTATGCTTCATTCTTGTAAAATGAGTCGGTCTTAAAAATCAAATTTATCCTCACTAAATCAAGAATAATTATACCATTAGGCTTCATCCTTGTAAAATGAGCCGGTCCGAAACCTTTTTACCAACCTTAATTATGAGTGTTTTAATGGTGAATTTTTCTTTTGATATTTGAAAGAACCCACATTGAGATTAGTATATATGAGTTACTTGATCTGATGATAATGTGGTTGGACTTGGAATTTGCATATGGACTTCAAGTCCTAGGTGTTGAGAGTGACATCAAGCCAAATGTTTTATTTTCATTAATTACATAAATTTTATATTTCATCCAACCAATTTGTATCTAATAATTTGTACCAAATGTTTTTGTATTCTTGTCATCGCTCTTTTTATATTAAGGGATGGCAACGGGCCGGGCTCGGGCCGGGCTTATAATTTAGCCCGCCCAGGCCCGATTTTTTAATTATAAAAATTATAAATAAATAAAATTTATTATATAAATATATATATTTTATAAATAAAAATATTTAATTATTTTTTTTTAAGTCTGGATCTAATTTTTTTATAATAAAAAATTATAAATATAAATAATTTATTATATAAATAATTAAATATATATTTTATAAATTAAAATATTAAATTATTTATTTCAAGCCCGGGCCAGGCTTTTTGGGTGAAGCCCGGCCGGGCCCGGACCCGGGCCGAGCCTTCGTTTTGAAGTCCGGCTCGGGCTTTTTTACCATGTATATTTATAACGTGTAGGTGCTAAAAAAACCACGCCATAAATCCTTTATATCTAAAAAAGAAAAAAAAAACTATAAAATTTGGATGGTGAATTGCTTTCTTTCTATTACTTTTTTTTTACCAACTGTTTCTTTCAACTAATAATGAAAATATTTATACACACATGACAACCATGTTGTGAAATGCGATATGTGGGGTAATACGATTTGGTAATTCAATTCGTCTTAATTTTACACAAATACTGTTTTTTATTAATTAAATGTTAGATTGACTAGTCAAATATATAATATTTTATCTAATTTATAAATAGTTATAATTTAAATTACCTATGCATTGTCTCCGCTAAGGGGCTATTTGAAAACCCACCCAAATACCAATTAGGTGGCACTTATAATAGCAAAACATGACAATAAGTTAATAGAGAAAGAATAATACAATAAGAAGATATTCAAAATTGAAAAGCAAGAGTTGTGTAAATGTTTCTTCTAACTCTTAGATTTAGACGGATTAAAATAAGACTCTAGCACCTCAAAAGTAGGGATGTCAAAAATCTCTACAAGCCGAGGGCACGTGAGAATCCAATACATTTGGAGTGGATAAGTAAATAATTTCCTATACCCAGAGGTCTATTATAAGTATTGACATCTCTGTTCCAATTGAAGTTAAATCCTCGTGTGAACGAGGACTCACAGAGATCCTCACAGGCCTGATATGTTAAGAACACGTAAAATGATAATTTTCTTATATGTTAATTGAACCGACTAGATATTGATATTGGTATTCATGTATCATACCCAATCTATTATCATCCATACTCATAAATATTAGTAATTCACAAAGGTTTTTGACTATCTGCACCCCACCAAACTTCTAAACGAGGCCTATTTTTACTTCGGATTCTATTATAAGGGAGACTAGTAAGGGTGGCAAAAAAGCCCACGGCCCGGCCCGGCCCGCGGTCGAAAAGGCCAGGGCCGGGCCTTAAAATGAAAGCCCGACTAGGGCACGGGCCCGGGCCAAAATTAAAAAAAAAAATAACATAAATATATATATATATATATATATATATATATATATATATATATATATATATATATATATATATATATATATATATATATATTTTAATATGTTTGTATCATTTTTATTTATTTTTAGCATTTCAATTGTTAATTTATCAATAAAACTTGTGATTTATTTATAAATTGTCTTTATATATAGTGTAGATATATTTTATATTTGTATTTATATTATTATTTTTTTTTAAATTAGGGCCCAAAAAAAGCCCGGGCCCAAGCCTGGACCGACTCGGGCCGGCCCGGCCCGTAAGACACCCGGACCGGGCTTTTCACGGGCCGGGCTTTCCCGGCCCATTGCCACCCATAGAGACTAGGTGCTGATTCTTTCCTCTGGATTCATCCTTCCCTCACTTTTATTTTTTTATTTTTATTTTTTAAATTTCCTTCCATCATTTCTTAAATGTCTCATAGGTTTTCTCAATTAATTTCCTCATTAAACGAATGGTACGAAATAGATCAGATTAATTTTTATTATGTGAAATCTTAAATTTTCCCTGTTTTTCTATCCCTATCTCATAAGTAATCCTTCGTATAATCATACCCACTAACAAAATAACTTCAAAGAGGATCCTCACTATTTAAAAAAAAAAAAAAAAAAAAAAAAATCAAATGTATAAGTAATTTGGACGATCACTTTAACAAATCCTTTCTAACTTATTTTTGTCACTTAAGTTTCTTTTTTAAGCCAATAAAGTTGCCTTAATAGCAAATTATTTTAATATTTATATAAAATAACCATATTACCCGCAAAAATATCAAATCCAATCTAAGTGAATAAAGAGAAATTAAAGAGGATTTAACTTACTACTTTTGAAAACTAATAATTTTATTTTATTTTCTTCAAACAAGAGGACTTTACAAGTCTTTTAGAATAAGCAGGACCTCTCAAGCTTCATAATTCTCGGCCATGGCCAAGAAAGATAACTACAAAAACCTATCAAATTACTTACCGAAGTTTATTAGCTAGTAATTATCGAAAGATATTGCAAAAAATTGTCGCTAAAAATAGCTACATATGGAAAATTGATGTATCGCCGATGGAAAATGTATTAGAAAAATATTACAATTATTTCACGGTAATTGGGAAATCCGAATTTGGCTTAGTCTCAGCCCGGCTGACCCTCGAACAGATCCTGAAGGCCGAATCAGACCCACGGAGCAGACCCACGCACGAATCAGACCCTGAAGGCCGAGTCAGACCCACGGAGCAGAATCAGACCCACAAGCGAATCAGACCCTGATGCAGACCCTGAGCGAACTGAGTCAGACCATAACGAGCGGACCCCGATGAGCAGACCCTGGAGATGATGTGCGACTGCCTCTGAAACGACTTTGTGCCTCTGCCTCTGAAACGATTTTGTGCCTCTGCCTCTGAAATGACTTTGTGCCTCTGCCTCTGCCTCTGTCTCTGAAATGATGTTGTGCCTCTGCCTCTGCCTCTGATCGAACCACTGCTTGCTTTCCTCTGCCTCTGACCGAACCACTACTTCTCTTTCCCGCAGCTTGTTGATGCCAACAATCTCCTTAAAATAAATTCGTCCCCTACCGTAGGTGCAGTAGAACGTGAGACAATTGTTTCCCAGGATACAACGGAAAACGAACGAGTATGGGCACCACCAAAAACCCGTTACCAACGAACCGCAAAGTGTTCGAACTCTTCCAAAAACAAAACAAACGGAAAAATGAGGGAAATGCTTAAACAAATTTTTCCTTGTATGCGAAGTGTGTGTTTTCTCTGTGTTGTGCATTACCCAAAAACCAAAAATCACCACCCATTTAAAGGAAATTAACATGCCGATTATATCTCATAAATTGGAGGCCTTCACTTGTGGTAACTACCAAGCTAATTAAATTAGTTGTTATGGAAATTCAAAAGGCTTGGAAAAAATAAAGAGATATGTAAAGATTGGCTGGGTCGGGCCCACACAATTTGGTCCAGCATTCGTGTACGCAGGACGCGCGGGTGCACACGAGCCAAGCTTGTTTGGATTTTGATTTGCACCCCCCTGCTCGCGCACGTAGAGAGAGTCTCTATGCTTATAACTCTTACCCATCTACATATGAACAATCATATATAAGCACAATTTCTCTATAATAGCTTTCCCATGTGGGACAAGCTTAATTCTTTTTATTTTCCAACACCAATGAGTGAACTTTGAGCAACAATTTCAAATTGTGCCTCAAAATACTTACTTATAAGCATTTTCCAACAGAAAATTCATTTGGTAAATTATTATTATTTTATTATTTATTGTTATTAATATTTGTATTATTTATTTATATAATTTATTTTTTGATAGTAAATGTGTATAGAAATTGAAAGAAATTTCATTTAGATTCCGTACTGAATTTTTAGTTGTGTTAAATTTATATTTTATCAGGGGTATTTTAATAATATAATATAGTTAAGATTCATTTACATATAAATTTTCTGTCTGGCTGATAACTATTGAATGAACACATCCTAAATAAACATGGATCAAATCCATGAATTAACCCACTAAAAATCTAAGTAAATATGTGTACTAGTTTATGATTTATTCATAAATTAATGAAATAAATTTATTTGTTCACAACACAAATGATAACCTTATTTTGCATAGAGTATCTTTAATCAACCAAACGATCATCATTTACTTTTTAATAAGTACAATGTTCATGGAATGTGAGGGATTACTTAACTTCCCCATTTTCATCACTTACATGGAAATTACTTAATTTCCTCATGTGCTCAATACATGAATAGGTCGGATTGACCCATTATAAATGAGCAGACCTAAATCTTTAACCAATATGTATTAATCATAATTTATAAAAAATTGAGTAAAAAAGCTCATCATCAAATACATGATTAATCATGGATGCCAAGCCAAAGTCAACTAAATAAAAGGTTAAAATCTGTTCAAACTTTTTTATTTGCTTTCTTCACTTTGGCAAGCACAATCATACACCTTCGATCACTGAGTTTAGGGGTATCTTGCTCTTCTCGAAGAAATAATGTCTATGTGACCATCACTTATCTCAATTACTTTAATTTGTTTTTAAAAAATATATTACTATTCAATCAAAATTCTATCGACCTCCTGAATTAATAATAATGGATGATGTTTTTCATTTTAACGAATTAAAAAAAAAATTATTCCATTAATAAATAAAAATTTTCATCATTTTATAAATTATATATTTTAATAAATTTTCGATTTTATCTAGAAAAATCTCTAAGTGAGGGATGAATTAAGATTGTTATAATGCAACCTATAAGTATGCATGCATTGTTGTAAATTCTCTAAATATGGAGTTTGGATAGAGGAGGGTCATGTTCATTGGGTGGTGCCCTATGAGAATGGCACAAACATATAGGGACATGTCCTCCAAATTAAAAGAATACTCATAGGCTCCAAATGGTGCATGGAAGGGGTATAACCCTTAGGAAGGTTATACCCCAAACCAAAGGCACCCTTCCATGCCTTTATATATGAGTCTTTATGTTCATTTTAATGATCAAGAAATTCATAAGTCTTGTGTCACATCTTCGTGTTTTAAGAGTCAGGAGAGAGATTCCACATTTGTCCCAGTTCGAGATCTTGTTAAGGAGTGCCCTTTGAATAAGAGGAATACAAGTTATCCTATGAGAATGTTAGCTATTTTGCATTCGTAGAGCACCAAGACATAGACTAATAAGTTCTTAAGAACAGAGACTTCTCGACTTGGAATCGTTTTAAATCATCATATATAATTTTCCAGATTTTTGTCTCATTCTATAAGGTTTAGGGTTTATGTGAAATATTGGCATGTTAGTGTAGATTTGTTTTCTAGTTTTGATGTTCCAGATTTATTTGTTGCATGTAATTTTATTTAATAACACACTAATTCCCCAACAATCTTAAGAACTTACTAGCTTTAGTGTTATTAGGTGCGAATTTGCATGTGTTAAAGTCAATTTTCTGGGAAAAAAAATAGTATGTGCATGTAAAATACACAAGGAAGTTCGAACGCCCGATGAACACTTAGGCTAAAATTTGAACTTTTCATAAGAATGTTCGAATGTGTATTCAAACACAACTCGAACACAAGTCTTCTGCCTTAGAACGTTCGAACGCGTCTTCAAACGCACCATGAACGTAAACCCTCTGGAACATTTCGTTCGAACGTGTTTTTGGACACTATACGAACATAAACTCTCTAGAATATTTCGTTCGAACACGTTTTCGAACGCTGCACGAATGTGAACTCTCTGGACCATCTCGTTCGAAAGCATTTACGAACTCTACACGAACGTGAACTCACTGGATAGTTTCGTTCGAATGAAGAAACGAACCTGACACTAACGAAATTGGTCATGGAACTATTTTTAGTTTAAAAATAGACTTAGAATAATTTATAATATTAACTTAGCAAAATCATATATTGTATTACAATAAACTTGGTAGTATAGATTTAAGTTGATATTAAGTATTCAATTATCACAAGCATACAATAGTGATAAAGTTGATATTTAATTGTGTGTTTCATGCTTGGTTTAGAATTAAAAGTATAATTTTACACAAGAAATTTCATCCAATCTTGGTTGATTTATACACACACACATATATTGTATCGTGAAATTAAGAGTGTAATACTGAGTTTGAATTCCTAAGAGATTCTATTGAGGAAGTGTTTAAAGGATATTCTGTCAAAAAAATGATAAGAGCCTAAATGGTCAGGGATTTAAGTGGTTACTCCGGGGGCACCTCGTCCTCTGGGAGGGAACATTAAGCAATGACATAGCAAAATGTTATTCTACCTGACAACGCTACAGTTGGCTAAGTACCTCAAAGATCCTTCGGATCATGTGGAGGGTGAATCGGTAATAACCAAGCAACTGCGAGAAGAGATATGGTCGTCAGACGACTTCTTGTGCAAGAACTATTTTTTAGAAAGACTTGACAATACCCTGTACAATGTGTACCAAGGCATGATTTATGCGAAAATTCTTTGGGAATCTCTCAAAAAGAAATACAAAACCAAGGATGTGGGCAAATGAAATTTATTATGGGTAGGTTCCTAGAATTACAAAATGGTAGATTCAAGAACGGTAATATCTCAGTTAGGTGAACTATAGTTGATCATTCATGAAATATTGGATGAAGGAATGAAACTCTGTGAGACATTTCAAGTTGCCACAATCATTGAAAAGTTACCTCCATCATGGAAGGACTTCAGGAGCTATCTGAAATACAAAAAGAAACATATGAGTCTTGAAGACCTTGGAGTTCAATTGAGTATCGAAGAGGACAACAGAAAGTCCGAAAAGGATAGCTACAAGATTATGGAGTCTAAGGCCAACATCGTCGCAGGTGGAAAAAGTAGCAAAAAGAGAAAGAATAGTGGAGCTGATTCTTCCCAAGCAAACAAGAAATTCAAGGAGAAGTGCTACAACTGTGGAAAAAGCGGTCATATGGTAAAAGACTACAGAAATAAGAAGTCTCGGAACAATGGCAAGAAAAATAAAATTGAGGCTTATGTCACAGAAGATGAGCAGTTAACTGATGAGATCTCAGAGATGAACCTCTCAGTCGTGGTAACTGAAGTCAACTTGTTTGGAAATCCGAGAGAATGGTGGGTAGACACTGGGGCTACTCGTCATATTTGTGCTGATAGCAAGATGTTTTCCTCGTATCAGAAGGTCGATGGTGGCGATCATCTGACTATGGGAAACTTGTCTACCTCTAGAGTGGTTGGACAAGGCACAGTGATTCTGAAGATGACATCCAGAAAGGAGATTACATTGAAGAATATTTGCATGTTCCAGATATTCGGAAGAACTTGGTCTCAAGCTTTCTCCTTAGCAAAAATGGCTTTAAGTTTGTATTTGTTTCTGACAAGTTTGTATTGACCAAAAATGATGTATATGTAGGAAAATGATACCTCACTGAGGGTCTTTTCAAATTCAATGTAATGACTGTCAATCGAAATAGTACTGATAATAAAGCTACAATTTTCGCTTATATTATTTAGTCACAAAATATATGGCATGAGAGGTTAGGATATGTTAATTATGATACGATACGTAAATTAATTAACATGAATTTTATACCTAAATTTGCAATTGATAACCAACATAAATGTGAGGCATGTGTCCTCAGCAAAAATGCATAGAGCATCATTTCATTCCATAAAATGAAGTTATGAATCCTTGGAACTTGTACACACTGATGTGTGTGATATGAAAATTATGCAAACAAGAGGCGGTAAAAAGTACTTTATCACTTTTATTAATGATAACATAAGATTCTGTTATGTATATTTGCTGAGGAGCAAAGATGAAGCTATTGAGAGTTTTTTACACTATAAGAACAAAGTTGAAAATCAACTTGGCAAGAAAATCAAAAGAATCAAGAGTGATAGAGGTGGTGAATATGTGCCACCATTTAGTGAATATTGTTCCAATCATAGAATTATTCACAAAACTGCTACTCATTATTCGCCTCAACAAAACAGGATTGCTAAGCGCAAAAAACGAACGTTGAAGGAAATGATGAACACTATGTTGACAAGCTCTGGTTTACCCCAGAACTTGTGGGGGGAGCCTTGCTTTCTGCTAAAAACGTTCTGAATAAGATACCTCATAGAAGATTGGGCAAGACATCATATGAGTTGTGGAAATGTGATGTACCTTCCTATAAATATATGAAAGAGTGGGGGTTTTCTTGCCAAAGTAATGGTTCATAAATCTAAGAATGTTAGAATAAGACCCAAAATTATTGATTGTATATTCATCGGATATACTCACAATAGTAGTGCGTATCGATTCTTGGTACACAAGTATGAGATTCATGACATCAATTCGAATATGATAATTGAGTCAAGGAATGCGACATTTTTTGAAGAGATATTTCCTTGTAAGGAAAGACAAAGAAGAAAGTCTCTCAAAAGAATTATTGATACTGTCAAAGACAGTGATCAAGTTGACTAAGAGTCATATCAATATGGAGATGTTGAGGCAAATGAACCTAGACATAGCAAAATAGTTAGAACGCCTAAGTCATTTGGACCCGAATTTTTGACATATTGTTAGAAAATGAGCCTGAAAGCTATAAAGAAGCAATGTCTTCGACAGAGGCACCTTTGTGGAAAGAGGCTATCAACAGTGAGATTGATTCCATCATACATAACCATACTTGGGAGTTGTTTAATCTTCCTTCAGGTTGTAAGCCATTGGGCTTTAAATAGATATTCAAACGGAAGATGAAACCAGATAGATCAATAGATAAGTACAAGGCAAGGCAAGGCAAGGCAAGGCTTGTCATAAAAGGCTATAGATAAAAAGAAGGCCTTGATAACTTTGACATATATTCACCAGTGACTCATATCACATCAATAAGAATGCTCATAGCCATAACATCTATATTTGATCTTGAAATACATCAAATGGATGTAAAGACGACATTCGTGAATGGTGAATTGGATGAAGAGATTTACATAGAACAACCAGAAGGGTTTAATGTTCCTGGGCAAACTTGTAAAATCCTTGTACAGATTAAAAGAAGCACCTAAACTATGGCATGAGAAAATTGACGAAGAGATGTTGTCAAGTGGGTTTAAAACCAATGAGTGTGATAAGTGTGTGTACACCAAATCAACTCAAAAAGGATATGTCATTGTGTGTTTCTACGTAGACGATATGCTGATAATTGATAGTAATCATGAAATTATTCAGTCTAACAAGAAAGTGTTATCCAGCAAATTTGATATGAAAGATTTGGGAGTAGCTGATGTGATTCTAGGAATTAAGATTTCTAGAACATCAGAAGGATATATATTATCTCAGACTCATTATGTTGAGAAGATACTTGAGAAATATAACAAAGGAGATCTGAATGTGGCTAGAACTTCTGTAGACCTAACTCTTCATCTATCAAAGAATATTGGCTCAAGCGTATCGTAATTAGATTATTCGAGGATCATCGTGATGGAGTTGATGTTTGGAGTGCCAATCAGAATTGTACATTTTATTATTTATCAATAAAATAACTACATTTTTCATTTCATACCTCATTAATGATATTGTCATTATGCATATTAGATTGATGTATATATATGCCAAGAATGACATCGATCTTAGAATAGTTTTGACACTAGGTATAAACTATTCTTAAAGTAAATATTCATAGTCGTTGGTTTTGGAATACGGTCGAATTCATATAATCTAGAAGACTAACACATTTTGTATATTGAAATTGGAGTTCCAATGGTTTAAAGCGATGTACCATGAGTTTTGGAAACTCGTATAGATATGTGGGTATTCGTTGGAGTGAATACCGAATGACTCACAGATGATTCCTAATAGTTGGAAGTACACACCCCCGTCAATAGGAATCTCCTCGAGTCAAGTAGCATATATAATCCTTTGACTATAGGATATCATTGATTTAGTGTGAGATCCTCCATACTTAGATGTCATGTATGTCAGAAACCTTTCATGGTATGTAATCTAGATGTTTGTTGGGTGTGGACCGATGCACTCAGTAATCAAACGCGAAGCAAGATAGGATCTGTCGGCCAGTATGTGTACCATAAAGGGTTTAGGTATCTATGTGAGTAAAGTCATAATTCTTAAATCTTTGTCCAAAGTCGATTACCTAAGGTGGATCGCATCAGTTATGTAGAATCAAACATGTCGACATGAGATGTGCGTCTCGGAAACTTGACGGTATATTTTATGTTTCCTAAGCACAACTCGGATAACCTACAACGAAAGGATTATTAAACATATGTGATGACCTCGACTTGTATAGTTCAGAAAGGTCGTTCGTGTTCTTCGTGAATTCAAAGGTGGCCGAATTGCGTACATAGTAGCTAGGCTTATATGACGAATGTGTCTGAACTTAGAGAGTCCCAATATGAAGTGTACTCGTTGAGCACTTGGGTAGCCGATTAATTTTAATAAAAGATAATATTCGATATTATAATTATCAATAAGATAATCAAGTGTTATTGGATAACATTGATTATTTACTTTGACCTAATTGGATTAATTGGATTAATTCAATAATTACACAAGGGCTTAATTATAAAATCATAATTATCTCTACCATTTGAGGATATTATGGTAATTGTAAGTATGTAATAATAGGTGGCTTTGGCTTGATTTAATTGGATTAAATCAAGGTGGCAAACATTTAACTAATCCATTTTCTAATCTTTGGCTTGATTTAATTGGATTAAATCTAAGTGGGAGACAATGGAGATTAGTCATACCTAATTATACATATTTGGACAAATTAGATTAAGCCCACTTAAAGATAACTTTTATTAAATAAAAATTACCTAGGTTTTGCTATAAATAGCAAGCTTTATGAAGGTTTTAATTACAAGTTAAAATACAAGCATAAACAAATTCTTAGAGAAATTAGCCTAAGTTAGAGAAGTGTTTAGAGAAGCTTGTGAGGTCTCTAAAATATTTCATTACAGATAAATCAAGATTGGATCTTGAAGTGAAGCTTGGAAGCATTGGAAACAAGATTGGATCTCGGAGTCAAGTTTGCACACCTTGGATGTTCTCCAACAATTTCAACAAAGGAGAAGTAGATTGGATCTTGTATCAATCTTACTAGGTAATATTTGATCTTCTCCAAAGCTATGTTTATTAGTGTATTAGATGCTGATCATGTAGCTTAATGTTGAATAAGGCTAATCAATTATGTTAGGATACTTTAGAAGTATAAACACAACATGCTTGTAATTAGGTCAAAGATGTTCATGTTGGAGATGGAACAATTAATAAGAATTTGGAACTCTAAATTAAAGCTTAGAGCTATGACTACCATTCTAGATTCACTTGACCTCCTTTAGGTGGACTAGAATTGTTCATGAGATATTTCTAATTGGGATTCTAAAATGGTTTGTATATTGGATTCAAAATTTACGCAAATGCGTATATAGAATAAATTTATGTTTTGGAAAAATATTTGATATTTGAAAACCTTGATTTTTATTCTATAACATGTGTTAATGTTGGTTTTGAAATTAAAAATTAATTTCGGGTGTTTTTGAAGTGTTTAGGGAAGACCAGAAGTAATTAAGGTAATAGACCCTAATTGCATCAGCTCTTTGGAAATTTTCCAGAGAGTTGAGCAATTGAAAAACACACGTATGCACGCGAGAATTTTTATTTTGCTTCGTTTTTGAGATACCGGTATCCGACTCAGCCCCGATTTTTTTCCTATACACTCTTAATGGAATATAGTATTTCACTAAATGATTTAAAATTACACCCATACTTGATATCCACGGGTTAGACCTATTTCCATTGTCCGGGTTACAGATCCAACCCTAGGGGTTCCACAACTGCCCCAACAAAATGGTATCGGTAGGAAAGGTTTAACAACACAACACAAGTTTTGAATCTATACTATAGTAATTTTAATTTGATTATGCATAAGACATATTGGATATGTATTGCATGTTTTAAATTAAAACTTTGACCTAATAAAGTTAGTGACTTGATTGTCATAAATCTCTCGTGATTAGGTGATTACTTTTAAGTGATAGTATTAATAATGTTGGAGCATTATTGGATGGTTCGTCTTGTCAATACGTAGATGAATGGGTTCTTACTACTTATATCCAATATCGTCATTAGTATGAGGGTCTAAGTGCTTGGAACTTGTGTCGCTCCGGTAAAACATTACATGTAGCGTGATGAGTTAACGTAGTCGCCCAATATCGTCATTAGTGTGAGGGTGTACATACAAAGCTCATTAGTGCACATTGAGAAGTATACACCTAGAACACGTCTTAATCCAATATCGTCATTAATATGAGGATAAGAAACGGTTCAAGACCAAACTAGGAGTCACACGAAGGGATTGACCTTGAAGGTTTACCTAATGAGTTTACAAAGACCAATATCGTCATTAGTGTGAGGCTGGAGTAAATATCATGGGATCCACTTCTCGCTATGAAATTTTGATAGTCAAATTTATATTTTTCCGTTAAGGGAGATTACAGAATTATGTAAAGTAGTGGGGGGCACTATTAGATTTAAAATTTCATAACCAATTAGTGTTATCACTTTTGAAATGAAAATTATTCTGCTACTACTCAAAAATATTGTCTTGTAGATACCTACCGCTAATCCATTGATGAAACTTTTGGATTCCTATAAGCTAAAAGGAGCCGAGAACTATATCAAATGGGAAATGAACATAAGTATTGTCTTGGAGTATGAAAAGTTGACTTATGTCACTATCAATCAACTATCTGTTGATATCGATCCTGACTCCACTCTAGAAGAGCGGGAAACTTTTGATTGATGGAAGGATGATAACTTATCCTACATCTTAGGATCGATGGTTCCAGATTTACCGAGACAGTACATAGAAATACCGAATTCTTGGAGCATCATGTGAACACTGAAGGAGTTTTTTGAAGCAAATCAAGAGATGAAACTTTATCGAAGGTGTAAGGAATTGTTTCGTGCTGAACTTAAGGAGGGGGGAGCTTTCAGCACTCATGTTTTGAACATGATAGACCATATTCGATATCTGGAACAATAGGGCGTTGTGTTTGATGAACGACTGGGCCGTAATTTGATTCTGTCTTCTTTGTCTGGTTCTTATACTGGCTTTGTATTAAATTTCCATATGCATTCAATGCAAGCCACATACGAAGAACTTCATAACATGTTATGCACGGTGGAGCAACAAATTTAATTACAAATTCAAAGAGTAGAGACATCATCTTAACAACACAATTTGAAGTTAAGAATAATAGAAATATTTTCTAAGTAGAAGAAAGTGTGAAAAACTTACAAAAATCCAAGTTTTTGGCTTTGTTTTCTTACTTTCTTTCACCTTTACTCTCAACTCCCTTTGTAATTCTTCTTGAAAACTTGACTAAGTGTTGTAATTGAAAACAAACAATTTTTGTTAACAAAAAACCAAATGGCCGAATATTGGAACCAATATAATAATAACAATTACTTTATTTTTGTAACAATTCCATTAGTCCACATTTTGCTTTAATAAAGTAATTCTTATCTTTAATAAAGTGGTCAAAAAAATGGACCAATGGTTTCATGCCATTAAAAAGAAAAAACATTATCAAAGATAGTTATTTTATTAATTAGTTTAATTATTTAATAATTAAATAATTAAATAATTAAATATAAATATCTTAGATATATGTATTATATTTACGTTAAATATCTCAAATACATATATTAATGATATATGTCAAATATCACAATTTGATATTTTATTAATGTGTATTTGATAAAATCAATTATTAAATATAAATACACATTAATTCGGAAATAACCGTTAGGTCCCGATTACATGTATTTTTCATTTAATCGTTAAACGAGTTATAAATAATTAGTATTATTAATAACAGTTGCCCTAGTGCTCTACGAGTATATTTCATTAGTGAGACTCTTTAGATTCAGGCATATCCTTCACGAAATTCAATTTCGTGTCCATAATTCACTCACATGTAAATTATGACGACCGCAAATACACTCGTTGAATCATACATGTTGAGGTTATTGTATACGTATAATCCCTCCATCACATGTATCCGAACTATCCCAGAGATATAGAAATAAACGTCAAATCTCTATAGGAATAATCATGCCGACGTATCTATTAGCAATCTCTAAATAACATTCGGAACTCACTTTTGAAATATACTATGGCCATAGATTTAAAAGATTGCTAATCACATATGGACTACCTATGCTCTGTACACAGAACTGACGGATCCTTTCTTGATACTCACATGATTTCATGAGTATGAGTCCACATCCAAGGAACAGATTGAGGTCTGATCTAAATAGATCGACGACGTGACTGCCATCTAAGTGTAGAGGATAACTCATATATCCATAGTGGTATCTCAAGTCAAAGAATCACTATGTTACTCAACCCAAAAAGATTCTTATTGACTTTGGTGTACCATTTATTAGAAAATAAATACCTATACGTCTATATGAGTCTCTCAAGACTCATGGTTCATTGGGATAAACCATCGGACCAAGTCCGATATACGACATGTACTGGTCTCATCAAATTTTACTAACCGACCCGTGTCAATAAATCTTGACCATGAACTTAATTTAAGGATATACAACTCATAATGACACTTCCCAAGGTCAATTACAAACTATGTTGTAACTGCACACTACGTTGTAAATCCTGAGGTCTTTGTCTAATATATATACATATCACTAAACCATATTTAGTATCAATCTAATCGAAATTAGATCGAATACGTATATAAAATATGAGAGGTGCTACCATTTAAATTAGTAATATTATAGAAAATGGTATTACTCGTATTCATGAATCAGACATAAATACGATCCGGATTGACGCTCAAAGCATCAACCCTAACATGACTTTTATATTTCGGTTGTGCATGGTTACTTACTGAGTTTTTATAACTCGCACCAAACTAGTTGCTAGTTTTACAGCTTGGCTTCTAAATTGGTCTACCACTATAGCTTTGGAAGTCATACTCGAGATGTAAATCACCCAAGCGGCAGTCACCCTTGCAAGTGTCATGGGATAAGCTTTATAAGTGTAGGATATTAATCTTTCATTTGTCATGTCGAGCACGTTATTTGTAAATATTAAGTAAATATTTTGATTACTGATGATGTGGTGGGCACAAAGCCCTTGAGTGTTGATAAATGATATGGGCGGAGCCATTAGGATATGGTTTTGATGAGATTTGTTTGAACCTGAGGTCATTTTATTTGTTTGATGTATTCTTAGTTCCCCTTGATGTTGGACTGCGATCCAGGTTGTCCAATTTTTAAAATACATCATGCTGAATTTTCGGTAAATTCAGAGGCTTATGGAGATGGGTCAATCCTGTCTCCTACCGGTAGCATCCTACCTCTGGCAGGGTATTACAGGTCTCTTCATAGCCAACTCTAAGATGGATCTCCTATCTGATAAGCCTTCTTTTAACCCTCATGACATGTAACGAGTTGCAAATATGAGTGGGACTGACTGTGTTTAACACCAAACCATCATTTTCATCTAAGGCTAAAGAGATGTCAGTATTAGGCAAAATAAAAAACACACATGAGTTTTCTTTTCAATATTGGACAATCACACTTCCAGTGTCCAGACTTCTTGTGATGTTGACATGCATTATGGGCTACCATTAGTCTTAAAGTCTTATACTTTGTAGGATTCTTGGAGTATTTCTTTGTTATCTTCTTCTTTCTCATTTTAATCTTTTAGACTTTTTAAAAGTCTTAGAAGAGCTTGATCTTCCATGAAGGTATAAAGTTGGATTCCCTTTCTTCAATTCTTTTTTCGTCGTGCGTAACATATTATGGAGCTCTTCATAAGTGGCTTGCATCGAATGCATATGAAAGTTCAACACAATGACATCATATGTACATGGTAAAAAAGACAGAATCAGATTTCGATATAGCATTTCATCAATGTAATACCTTATTGCTCTAAATATCGGTTATGGTCAATCATGTTCAAAACATGAATGCTAGCCGCTCATTTATCCTTGAACGTAACATGAAATAATTCTTTATACCTCTGATATATCTCAATTTCTTGATTTGCTTCAAACAACTCCTTTGATGTTCTCATAATGCCCCAAGCATCAAGTATATCTATGTACTGTCTGAGCAAATCAGGAATCATCGATCAAAAAATGTAGGATTTCAACCCCAGGTTATCCTCCTTCCATTTTTCAAATATCTTCCGCTTTTCAGGAATGGAATCAGGATCGATTTCGACAGGCAATGAATGTTGGAGTTGGTGCTTGGAGTGCCATTCCGAATTGTACATTTTATTATTTATTAATAAAATAACTATATTTTCATTTCATACCTTATTAATGGTATTGTCATTATAGATTTTAGATTGATGTAGATAAGTGCTAATAATGACATCAACATTATAAAAGTCTTGTAGTAATACTAGACACTAGGTGGTCCGACATTGGGATAAATATTACTATTGTAAATTATTCTTAAAGTATATATATTCCTAGTCGTTGATTTTAGAATACGATCGAATTCCTATAACCTAAAAGACTGGAACATATTGTATATTGGAATTGGAGTTCCAATGGTTTAACTTGATGTACCATGGGTTTTAGAAACTCGTATAGACGTGTGGGTATTGGTTGGACCGAATACTGAATGACTCACAGATGATTCTTCATAGTTGGAATTACACACCACTTTCAATAGGAATTTCCTCAAGTCGACTATCATATGTAATCATTTGACTATAGGATAATAATGATTTTGTGTGAGATCTTCCACACTTTGATGCCATGTATATCAGAAATCTTTCATGGTCTGACATCTAGATGTTCGTTGGGTATGGACCGATGCACTCAGTAATCAAGTGCGAAGTAAGTTACGATCTATCAGCGGTATCTGTACTATAAGAGGTTTAGGTATCCATGTGAGTAAAGTGACGATTGTTAAAACTTTGACTAAAGTCGATCACCTAGGGTGGATCGCATCAGTTATGAAGAATCGTGGACATATCGACATGAGATGTGTGTCTCAAAAACTTGAAGGTGTATTCTATGTTTCTTAAGTACAACTCGGATAACATATGACGAATGGATTATTAAACATATGTAATGACCTCGACTTGTATAGATCAGAAAAAATCGTTCGTGTTTTTCACGAATTCAGAGGTGGTCGAATTACGTACATATTAGCTAGGCTTATATGACGAACGTGTCTGAACTTAGAGTGTCCCAATATGAAGTGTACTCGTTGAGCACTTTGGTAGCCGATTAATTTTGATAAAAAGATAATATTCGATATTATAATTATCAACCAAGATAATCAAACGTTATTGGATAACATTTATTATTTACTTTGACCTAATTGGATTAATTCAATAATTATATAAGGGTTTAATTATAAAATCATAATTATCTCTATCATTTGAGGATATTATGATAATTGAAAGTATGTAATAATATGTGGTTTTGACTTGATTGAATTGGATTAAATCAAAGTGGCAAACATTGAACTAATCTATTTCCTAATCATTGTCTTGATTTAATTGGACTAAATCAAAGTGGTAGACAATGGAGATTAGTCACACCTAATTATACATATTGGACAAATTAGATTAAGCCCCCATAAAAATTGATTATAATTTTTATTAATTAAAAATTTTCCTAAATTTTGCTATAAATAACAAGCTTTAGGAAGACTTTAATTAAGAAAAACAAAAGCTTGAGAAAGCTAAATATAAGCAAGAATTAGAGAAATTAGCCTAACTTAGAGAAGTTTTGTGAGATCTCTACAACATTTCAAGTAGGAGAAATTAAGAATGGATTTTGGAGTGAAGCTTGCTAGCATTAGAATCAAGATTGGATCTTGAAGTCAAGCTTGCTAACTTTGGAATTTCTCCACAACATTTCAATAAAGAGAAGTAGATTGGATCTTTCAATCAACCTTGCTAGATAAGTTTGATCTTCTCTAAAAGCTATATTTTTCATTAGTGAGTTTTTTATTAGTGAGTTTTTCATTAGTGATGAATTATATATAGATAAATAATTTTGAAATTAGGCTAATTAATTGTGTTAGGATGCTTTGGAAGTATAAACACAATATGCTTGTAATTGGGTCAAAATATTTATGTTAGACATAGACATAAAATTAGAGTTTGGAACTCTAGATAATAACTTAGAGTTAAGGCTATCACTCTAGAATCAATTGACCACCTTTGGTTGAACTAGAATTGTTCACGAGTTACTTCATTGTGGGATTCTATTTTGGTTTGTAATTTGATTTTAAAATACATACATACATATATATATATATATATATATATATATATATATATATATAAAATATGTATATGTTTGTTATAATATGTGTTCTATTTGGTTTTGAAATTAAAATTATTTTGGGTGATTTTAAATGTGTTTAAGGGTTTTTGAAATTAATTAAAAAAATACATTACCTGATGCAATTGCATGTACGCGCATGCGCTGAAGCGCATGTGCACTACAATACACGTCCTCTCTGATTTTATCCCGATATGGTTTTTCAGATTTCGTTTTATCCCCGGTTTTTTTCCTAAACACTCGTAATGGAATATGATATTTCATTACCATATTTTAAAAATACACTCATGCTTGAAATCCACGGATTAGACCCACTTTCTCTGTACGGGGCTCCGATCCGACCCTAGGGGTTCTACATCATCACCAACAATGGATTGAGCGTCACATAGCTCAATCTCTATGACTCCAAGACAGGTCGAATATTCATTTCTCACTCAAAGTAGTTTTCAAATCCTTTCCATTTTGGTTGGATTTTGCAGTTGCCATTTACAAAACAACAATAAATAGTATCAGAACATTTTCATATCAATACAAAACACAATATAGTTATGAATTTTAATCTATTAGAGCCATCTCTTTACTTTACGTAATTCTATAATCTCCCTGAATGGAAAAATAAAAATTTAAAAATTAAGTTTCATAACGAGAAGTGGACCCAATGGCACTAGCCTCACAATAATGACGTTATTGGCCTTCATAAACTTATTAGGTAGACTCATCGGTCAATCACATTCATGTGACTGCTAAATTTGATCCTGAATCATTTATTATTCTCTCAATAATGACGTTATTGGGGGATTATGTGAACTCATCATGCTACATCAAATATTTTACCGAATCGACCTAAGTTCCAACCACTATGCCCTCGCAATAACAACAGTATTGGACACAAGTAATAAGAACCTATTCATCTATGTATTGACAAGACAGACCATCCAATAATACTCCAATATTATTAATACGATAACTAAAAAATAATTACATAATAATGAGATATTTATGACATCAATTCTTTAAATAACATGCTTGGGTCAAATAAAATTTAATTTAAAACATGCAACACATATCAAATATGATTTATGCATAATTAAATTAAAAATATAAATTTAGGTTTAAATATATATCAAACATGTAAAGTATTTTTTATTTAATAAAAATGTGTTGTGTGGTAAAGCCTTGCTCTGATACCATTTTTATTAGAGCGGATCTGAATCCCCTATGGTCGGATCGGGCCTCGCGCAGAGGAAATCTGCCGAACCAACAGATATAGAGAATGCTTGTATTTTTAAATAATTAAATGAGATACTATATTCCATTTCGAGTCCATAGGAAAAAAAATGGGAACAAATAGGAGTCCGAAAGCTAAAAAAGAGCCAAAATGAATTTAGCATGTGACACGCTCGCAGCACACGCGCACTGTGTGTGTAGTGCATGCGCACCATATTTTTTCATTTAAATTATTGAGGCTTGTACCATCTATATGGTTTCCATAAAGCTGATAGTTAGGGTTTTTCAACCCAATATAATTTAATCTTTTCAAAAATAATTTTAAACACCCAAAATATAATTTTAATATCAAAACCAACTTCAACACATATTAAAAATAAAATCATGTTTTTAAAGTATCAAATATTTTTACAAAACATAATTTTATTCAACAAATATATATATATATATATATGCATGAATTTTGAATATAAAATACAAATCAAACAAGAATTCCACAATGAAGTAATCCTTGAATAATTTTAGGTCACCTAAAAGTGGTCAAATGATTCTACACTGATTCTAAACCATTTATCTAGAGTTCAAAACTCTAATTTTTGTGTTCTATGTCCAATATATACAAATTTGACCAAATCACAACCAAATTGTATTTTAATGCTTCTCAAGCATCTAAACATAATTCTTTAAACTTATTTCAACTTTTAAGCTATGTTATTATGCATTAAATACATAATACATCACCATATTCTTCGTTAACGATATCAAATCATTAATGAAAAACATAGCTTATTAGGAAAACATCAAAACTTACCTAGCAAGTTTAGATGAAAAAAAGTCACCAAGGGGTGTGGTTTGGTGGTGTAGAGCTCAGGATCTCACCTTGAGGTCCTGAGTTCAAATCCAAGGAGTGCGTTTCTTATAAGAGCCTGGGACAACCGAGGTTTTTACTTGCTCCGCTTAAGCCCAGAATGGGTGCTTTGGCGGTGGGGTTTTCAACGATTTCACAAAAAAAAAAGTTTAGATGATAGAATAAATCTTCAAAGTTGAAAATTGTAGAGAACTTCCAAAGCTTCTCTCACAATTATTTTCTTTAGGTTAAGACTTATTAATCAAAAATGGCTAAGTTTATCTTTTATAATTAAGCTTTGAATTTTTAATTAATAAAAATTTTACTCAATTTTTTGATTGGCTTAATTCAATTTGTCCAAATATACATATTAGGTGTGATCTTATCAATTTTATCTAAAAACTTGATTAATCCAATTAAATCAAGTTAAATACACTTATTATTACATATTTTGTAATTATCAAAATATTCTCCAATTGTAGATATATTTATGAAATTATAATAATGCTCTTAATCTCAATTGGTCTAGTATATAATTAATGTTATCCAATAACACTTAATTATTTTAATTGATAATTATAATATAAAATATTATTTATTATCAACTATAATTGGCTATCTGAGTGCTTAACGAGTACACTTCATATCTTAGGACTATCTAAGTTCAGACACGTTCGTCATATGAGCCTAGCTTATATGTACAAATTTCAACCACCTCCAAAATTACGGAGAACATGAACAACCTTCCCTAAGTATACAAGTCAAGATCATCACACATGTTTAATAATCCTTGTGTCGTAGGTTATCAGAGTTGTGCTTAGGAAACATAAATTATACCGAAAAGTTTTCAAGACGCACATCTCATATTGTCGACATGTCCACGATTATTTATAATTAATCAGAACACTATTTCTAATGTATATGCGACCAACCCTATGTGATTGGCTTTGTCCAAAGTCTTAAGAATAATGACCAATTAACATGGATACCTAAATCCTTTATGATACATATACATGTTGATTGATCCTATCTTGATACACACTGATTAACAAGTGCATCGGTCCACACCCAACGAACCTCTAGTGGTTATACCATGGAAGGTCTCTGACATATATGACATCAAAGTGTGGAGGATCACACAAAATTATTGCTATCATAGAGTCAAAAGATTGCATATGCTACTCGACTCGAGGAGATTTCTATTGACGCTGATGTGTATTACCAACTATTAAGAAACATTCGTGAGTCATTCATTATTCGCTCCAACAAATCCCACATGTCTATACGAGCTTCTCATGCTCATGACCTATTGAGTTAGACCATTGGAACTTCAATTCCAATATAAGACAGATGCTAGTTTTATATGTTAGAGGAATCTGACCGTATTCCAAAACCAACGACTAGAATATATATACCTTAAGAATAATTTATAATAATATTATTATTTCAATATCAAACCACACCGAATGTCTAATATTACTACGTGATTATTCTGTTGGGGCTTTGAGCGATGGGGCGCAGCGAAAGCGCGGGACGGGTGAAATAGTATTTTAATTTTTTTTTCAAAATACCAAATAAATTATTCAATATCTAATATGAATAATTTATTCATATTTCACCTAAACCTATTTATTCAATATCAAATATTGACATAAACATTGTTGAAACTTTGCGAAACTTTTATGAAAACCGTTTTTTCCGTAAAATGGCCTAAAGCGCGTTTTTAACCAAATCGACCACCCGATACTTATGGAAACTGCCCAGGTCAACTCCAATAGTGTCGGGGCATTTCATGGGCTGCCCAAACAGTGACGAATTAACTGTTTGGACAGCCGTCATCCGGTTGGCTCAAAATCCACCCGGTAACGTCGTTTTTGGCCGTTTTCGCTTATTTCAAGTCAGAAACACTTTCCGACAATTATTCCAACTCCCAAAACACATCCAATACATTCTAAAGACAATATTTTCATCACAAAATCAGTAACTTTTCCAGGTCTGAAATGGTGACCAAATTTGCCAAAATACATGCTTTAAATCCAATTTTTTTAACAAGATTAATCAAATTAATCCAACACCAAATGAGTCCCACCACACATGAAGTACTATAGAACAATTCTAGGTTATCTTAGAGTGAATCAACAATTCTAGAATGACAACCATCAATAATTGATTAAATTTGAAACTAATTACACTAATTATTTCCAAATCTACACTTCACACATGTCGTGTCTTCCAATTTCATCTATCAAACCACAAAGCCCCAAATTTTTTTTTTTTTTTCAGATTTGAAGAACCCTATAACTCTTCTACATTTTCAAGAAACAAGAAACAAGAAACAAGATTTATAGGCTTTGAGTTTTTGAAGACTTACCTTAAATCTTCAAAGATCCTTAAGCTTTTACTTGATTTTCCTTCAAATTTGTGCTTGAATCATCAAGCTTCAATGAAAACCCATTTTCATCTTTGTTGTTTGAGGCTTTCGACAGTGATGAGAGTGAACAAGAGAGAGAAAATAACTTTTTTCTTTAAATAGAATGATGAACGAAAATTAGGGGCATTTTTATCCTTTTAGTAATTTAATCAAATTAAATTCAACTAATACTTTACATTAACCAATCAAAATTGTACACATATAAAGTATAATAAATCCATGTCATTTACCAATTAAAACTCACAATGTATCATTCAAATAATGACAAATGGATAAGGCTTTAATTTTAATTATTTAATTATTTAACTATTAAATAATTAAACAATTAATTTACACACATATATGTATTTTTATTTACATTAAATAATAAATACATATATTTATGGTATGTGTCAAAATCTCATTTGACGAATAATTAATGTGTATCTGATTGTATTATGTATCAAACACAAATACATAATAATTATTAGCGGAAAAAATATCCTAATGCATGTGTTATCGTTTAACCGATTAAATGATCCAAATTAACTCACTTAATCCGGTGAAGTATAATGAATAATCTGTATTATTCATATCGAGTTGTCCAAGTGCTCAACGAGTACACTTTATATTATGGGACTCTCTAAGTTTAGGTTTATCCGTCACAAAATCTAATTTTGTGTCCATAATTCACCCACTCATGGATTATGACGACCACAGATAATCTGGCTAAACTATGCAAGGTGAGGTCATAGCATATGTATAATCCCCCCATCACAGGCCATCAGTATTTTTCCTGGAATATAGATCACAACGTCAAATCCGTTAGGTATAATACAATCGACTTTCAATTTATGATCTCTAAATAATACTCGGAACTAATTTCCGAAGTTATACCACAGTCATGAATTTACTAGATCACAAACACATGCTGGATGTCTATGCCCTGTACACATGACTGACAGATCCTATCTTGATATGCACATGATATCATGAGCATCAGTCCACACCCAAACAAATAGGAGGAGGTCTGATCATGACTTGATCGTTGACGTGACTGCCATCAAAGTGTGGAGGATAGCTCATATATCCACAATGGTATCGCAAGTTGAAGGACCACTATGCTCGCTCAACTCGAAAAGGTTCCTATTGACGTTGGTGTACCATATACTAGGAAACCTTCAGTGAGTCGTTCAGTGTCTTATCAACTAAACACCTACATGTATATACGAGTCTCCTGAGACTCATGGTTCACAGGGATATACCATCGGATCAAGTCACGATATACGACATGCATTGGTCTCAACGGATTTTACTAACCGACCCGTGTTAGCAAATCTTGACCAGGAACTTTATTGAAGAATATACAACTAATAGTGCGCTTCCCAATGTCAATTACAAACTACATTGTAACTGCGCACTATAATGCAAATCCTAGAGTTTTTGTCTAATATACACTATCACTGAACAAGATTCAGTTTCGATCTAATAGTAATCAGATATCTAATCGCAATTAGATCGAATAAGTGTATAAAAAATAAAGGTGCTACCATAAAATTAATAATATTATGGAAAATACAATTGCTCGTATTCATGAATCAGACATAATACTATCTGGATTGGCACTCCGAGCACCATCCTTAATATATTCTAAGGTCGGTGTCATTCTCAGCGCGTGCGCGCGCACACACACACACCAATATTCACTAAGAGATAATGACATAATATTACCATTAAAAAAGTTAAAATGAAAATATAGTAATTTTATTAATAAATAATAAAATATAATGTATAATACATTATTCGGATTAATGCTCCAAACACTAACTCCAACAATTATAGTACTCTGAATATTATTATTTATAATTAATATATTATTAATAAGTTATCATGATCGACGTTGTTATTATTATTATAATATTTTAAATAATATTATTTATAATTAATAAATTATTAATAAGTAATTATTATTATTATGGTAATTTGAATATTATTATTTATAATTAATATATTAATAATAAGTTGTTGTTGTGTTGTTATTATTATTATTATTGAGAGTATTTATAATACATTTAGGGTTACCAACTCAATGGGCAACGCTAAAATATGAACAGTCATCGTCACTAACTAAGTTCGAAGCTAATTTTTAACGATTTTTCATAGTTAGCATCAATATTTAGTAATCGACGCTAAAAATCTTAATTATTATATGTCAAAAGTACGTTGGCGACGCTAAATGTTGTAATTTTAGCGTCGTCTTTCATGTCGACGCTAAACTATACATTTAGCGACGATTTACTTGATGACGCAAAATTCTAGATGCTAAAGGTAATTTTTCTTGTAGTGTAGGCATGTCCGACTTTTACTGTGGCTCTTTGGAGTTTTAGGAATATTGAGTGGCATATATGCTTTTGGTGAGTCTTGAACCTTGGACTTGAAAGTCCTTATAAGGTAATTAACCTCACTTATGGTACTATCAAGCCAACCAACCTTTTATAAAGGTGTTTTTATACTTCCCCTTCCTACGAGGTCATTTATCCATTTCAGTCTCTGTGAAGGTGTCTGAGGGCTTCTTTTCGAAAAGGGTCTCGTACAGTTTTGTCCTCATAGGGAGTCTCACCCACATGGAAATGATTTTTATGCTTAAAATCATGAAGGCATCAGTTTTTGTGACTTGAATCATGGATATAATGATTTCTAAGTGTACACTTGGAACCACCAAGTCAAAACACCTTCGTCGAGATCCAAAACAAACAAATGACATCGTATGAAGAGGATAGTATAAAAGCACCTTCAAACATTTAATCATATAAAATATTTTGATGAGTAATAAGCCTATTTTTAGTCGGATGACAAACTTATTTTAAGTAGGCTCTGTAGGGGTTTTTAGGGGCTAAATCCGGTAACGCGGCGGAAACTGTGGAAAATCAAATTTCCGATTTTAAAATTTTTCTCAGATTAATTAAATAAACATACTTATTTAATTATCCAATAATCAAATTATGAAATAAAATTCAATAAATCAAATTTATGTGAATTTACCAGATTACCCTTACACTTGGTATTTTGTTCATTTTAGTCCGAAATTGATCAAATCAGTTTTGGATGATTCTAAATCATTTCTAAGATGAAATTAACATGTCCTAAATGTCAAAACACCAAGAGCAACAAAAATCCCAAAAATTGCTTCACTTGGCCGAGAGCCTCACTAGGTGGCCAAAGTGTGCATTTTGCACTTCTATGCTTCAAGACACATCCAAATGAAATCCAATCAACATGAAACTTTATACGCATCATATACACATCCTTATACACAACATAAATGAAAAACCCCAAATTTGGATGAGGTCTTAAACCCTAATTTTTCAATTTCTTCAAATTGGACAAATTAGACCAAATTGGTTAAATCAATTATTTTAATCATCATTCTTTCATCCAATTAAAGTATCAACACAATGAAATAACTATAGATCAAATCTAGGTCATTTAAGAGTGGGTCAACAACTCTAGATTAGCAACAAAGTTTCCAAAATCTTAAAAGAATACTTATAACTACACTAGTCACAAGCTTCCATCATCATACATGCTCAACACTTTAATCAAAGTTCCATTCACCAAAAACACAAAGAATAAAGAAAAGAATAGCATAAGAATATCACAAGATGTAGCCTAGAACATAAGGAACAATTTCCTCTATAATAGCAAGTTAAGAAAACTTACTAAAATCCAAGCATTTCTTTACTTTTCCTTTATTCCTCTCAAGCTTCTCTTGTTTTCTTTTAATGGAGTTTTGGTTAAAGTGTATTAGATTATTTACCAAATGAAAAAAGAAAACAATATATACTTGTTGAGAAAAAACCATTGGCCGAAAATCAACAAACATATACAACAATTTTAATTTCAATTTCATTTTATATAAATTTGATCAACTTGATATAAATATCTAATAAACACTTTATAGATATTTTAATTGTAACATCCCAGATTTTCGGGACCGTTCTAGAAGATTCCTGGGCAGATGTTTTTAGTCTCAGAGCATGATGATGATGAAGAATAATATTTTAAGTGATGTTATATGAGTTGGAATAGTATATTATGAATTTTCGTCGCGTCGGAAAACGCGGAGGATCAAAAGTCAGTTACGTGATTTTCGTAAAACGCGTAAAGTTTGCGGTTTTGGTCACGAAGAGAGCAAACAAACTCCGATCGAGCTGATTTTTGGACCATCATACTCTTTTTTTTGAGACGAACAACTTTCGTGTTGAACACTTTTCGAGAATCGCATCAGAAGGGCTCCGAATTTGTGATTTTCCAGAAGGTTCTAGAATAGGGGCTGATTAGTAAATTTGCAGGGACTAAATTGATATTTTCCAGCTTGGTATTTAAAGCCTCAAAGTTTACTTAAATTGCAAAAAGAGCAAAACTCCCCAAAACCCCATTTTCGACCCCCCCTCACGCAAATGGAGATGTGGTCATGCCGGCGGCTTGCCGGCCACCGCCGGCCTGCGCGACCACCCAGATCGAGAGGCCCGGCCACCGTACAGCTGAGGGTGGCCGACGTTGGAGCTAAGACGCCGGAAACGGCGAGTTTGGGGAGAAAAGTGGCGCACCCATGGGTATGGCAGATTCGGCTTGTCGGTTCATTTCACGGCCCAAGCCACCTACCAAATCGAAGCCCTCGATGAGTACTACGAGTGTGTGGAGTCGGTTTCCCCGAACAATGGCCGGTGGCTCGCGAAACGAGAGAAGAAGATTCGGATGAATAGTAGACCCATGTGAACAGTAACTCCGATCAGAATTCCGATCGCACCTGCTCGTTCGTATGGCCGACAGAAGTCCGAATATGGCCTTGGAATTTCGGTACGACTCTCCGTTTTAATTCATCTTTTTAAAGTTTGCAGCTTTATATTCGGATGTTTCTGATAGTTCCGTAGTTAACGAATTAGCATGAAATGAATTGGATATGTCTTAATATGTTAAAATGATAAATGTGGTAGAATCCGGGGTGAATCGGATGAGATATGATCGATCCGGTAGAATTAGCGAGATTCCGGTAAAACGGCGTTTCCATGCGATTGAGTGTAGATGGTCGTAAACATAATTATGATGTAAATATGGCTTTGTGAGGGTAATTAGGTAATTTTGGGTTAGTTCGGAGGGTTCGAGATCCTCCAGTAGCGTTTGCGGAAACTTTTCCGCAAGTTTTGCCACAAACGTGTAAAGTGAGAATCTGAGCTATCTAGCTAGTTTAGAATAGCGAGTGAGCATGTATTAGAGTAATGAAGTTTAGATCGTAGTATCAGAGTCGATTCGGGTGTTCCGGGGAAAGCCCGTAGTTGTTTTAGATAAGTTAGAAGTTGCACAAATAGCGGTACTAACCTTGCGTTCTTACTTGTTTGACAGATCGGACCCGGATCGCGGGCATTCGCTTAGCAAGGTAAGTAAATCATGCTTCTAATATTTAAAAGATTTAGTAGCATTCGGAATTAGTTAAGTACTAGAATTGTATATGGTATATGCATGAAACAAGTATAAAATTATATATATATAGATGAGTGTGAAAAAATGAAGCGAGTGTAACTAGCTACGCTTATAGATAAGAAAAAGTGATTATAAGCAAAGGAATGAGTAAGAAATGAGTTTGAGCATATAGAAGTATAGAGACGCACATGTAAGTATAATTAGATAAGTACATATAAATAAGGTCATAATATAATTTAATAAGACTGGGTATAAGGGATGTAGAAATTACACCCTAGGGAATGAGATTAAAGTTATAAATGAGATAAACATATATGAACTGGTGATATGAAGGAAAGTTTGTAATTATGCATTATACAAGAATATTAGCAACATGTAAATATACGAGTATGTAAAGTGATAAAAGCATAAATGAGCAGTATATATATAGCACGAGAATGTATAAAAGACTATGACATGAGATTCTGAGTATAAGTAGATAGTTAGAAAATAGCGAATTACTTTAAAAACTAAGATATTGTAACTTGTTTACGTTTGATGTTTTATATAGTAGAAGAACTTCGATTGTGTGTGTATGAATATAATTATGCAATCTATGGTTTGTGAGCCATTAGCACGGTAAGTTATAAAGGTAAGCTAAGTTATGATGGTTGAATGTGTGTATTATAGATAAATATAGATGTGTATGAATGTAAGATAAATTTAGAATGTTTTGGTTTGAACAAGCATCCTGTTGATATTTGAGCATATAGTTTTAAGAACATTATAGAGGAAGTCATGACTAGAGTAGAGAGAAGTATGAGAAATGCATACAAGCATGTGCATGTGTGGGTGTGTTTAAGTTTTCAGCAGTTGAGCAAACAATAACAATGTTTTCAACAATTTCAAATGTTTTAAAGAGAGATTTCATTTGCTTTGAAAAGTATCGTATTTCAGAAGATGTTTTTTTCTACAGTTTTGAGTAACAGATTATGGTTTTATGGTTTTCGGGGCATGAAATAAAAACTCACCCCAGTATGTAACTTGAGATATAGTTCGGAATTGACGGATATAGACACATGTGCACATGTGGAGAACTGAGGGGACGCTCTCAGATCCTCGAGCAGGACTAGGGGCTACAGGGTCCTGAAATCATGATTTTCAGCGATGCCCAGTTGAGTTATGGTCATGGGCATCGAGTACACCCAGTTGAGTTATGGTCTTGGGTGTAGAGAGACGTCCAGTTGAGTTATGGTCTTGGACGTAGAGCAGTTTTCAGATTTCCAGTACACAGTTTTCAGACTTTCAGTGTTTAGATTTCAGAAACCAGATTTTCAGCACACGGTTTTCAAATCATCAGAACATGGTTTTCAAAAATTAGACCTTAGAAAGCAGTTTTAAGAAACCAGATTCTAGAAACAGTTTTCAGATCTCAGCTTTCAGATATAGTTTTCAGAAAAAAAGCCTTTTTGAGAAGAAAGTTTTCAGAAATATCGGTTTTACGAGTGATTCAGAGATTTAAAGCAGAAACTAGTTTTCAAGTAACGCCTCAGAAAAGATTTTCAGAAAGAAAGTTTCAGATAAAGAATTAAAAGAGTTTTCCAAAACAGCATTTCAGAAAAGATTTCAAAAGTATCTTATGAAAGCATTTGCATGTTAAAGTAGAGCATGGTTTACAAGTTACATATTTAATCATATGTTTTAGTTATCATTTAAAAACATTTAGTTGACATAATATTGTGACATAACTGCATCCCATGTACATATGGTTAATCTGTTGAGTTTCTAATTAGGTCCAAGAATCATCCAAATCAAGCATAAAAACACATGAATACATCAAGGAGTAAGGCGGAATACATACTCACATTGATGGTTTTTGATGAATATGAAGAATACAGCCTTCAAGGTCCCTCCATATGCTCGCCCAAGCTCCTCCTTGCTTTGGACTGCTCGGTTTTGGCCCTTGTTGAACCTCCAAGATTCGGCCATGGTAGAACTCCATAGAAGCTCAAAGCTTCAGCTCCAAAAATAATCCAAGCTCACAAATTCGTTTCCCTATCACCTATATATCACTCAAGGTGTGCTAGCACCTCATCTTCTTCCTTGCTTCTCATAGATTCGGCCATCACCAAAAAGAGAGAAGAAATTTTGGCTCCAAGCCGGGAGAG
>SKCR01033024.1:0-42829 GCA_019454045.1 Zanthoxylum bungeanum | reverse complement strand
TTTTTTATTTAGTTAATATTTAATTTAATTAATATTTAATTTAATTTGGGTGTATTTTAGAGGCCATGGGCGTGTGTGGGCCTAGGTGGGTGTGGGCGTGGGCTTTGTCTTGGTAAGCTAGGTGTTGTGTTGGTTTGGTGAGTGGGTTTAGGCCAAGGTTAAAAGGTTTGCGGGTTTTTTAGGCTAAAGGTGCTCTAAAACGGAGGTCCACTAGCGAGCCTGGAGCTAAACAAGCGAATAAAATTTAACGAAATGCCGATTCCTTCCGACAACCATTTCCCACAACTTCCTCGACTAAAAAGGTAGTGCCTCCAAATGAGACTCATCATCGGGACTCACATGCAAAAATGCAATGCCTACAGTCGTCTTCTCAACTTAAGCTTCAATTTACCTAATGGTTCTTTGGAAACCCTCTTAGGCTATTTCATGTTCAAGATTAGCTCTTCCTGCTTATGCGATGCTAGGTTCCCACTAAGTAGTTTACATATTATAGTTATGTTCCTCTGCTTATGCGGTGCTATGTCCCGCTAAGTAGGTTACATGCCCCGAGGTTACAACACTAGTGATATTTTCCATAACTCTTTACATATTGTAGGACACAGAAATCAGCGACGTTGTTCCAGGCTTGTGGCCCGGTCGGGAGTACGGAGTAACCCGCGGGGGACTAAACCGGAGAATAAAGGAGTCGCCACCCAGTGTGAACAGGGAAATGATTTAAGGCCGCACACACCCCTCGCAAGGGAAGACCTCAAACCGTTGGGTTCGGAATGATCCCTTACTTATGTCACTTGTAATGAAGAGATTTGTGCAATAATTTAACCAAGTCTACGCAACATACATTCACAAAAGTAATCTACATCTAAGTTCATATACGGCTTATATCTAAGTTTGCATGCATAAAAGTAAGTCGGAATAGCGGTAAACACACAACTCATGAATACTTTAAATTAGCACATGCGGAATAAATATGTGACCAAAGGATTTGGCCGTTCTCAATGTAGGACCTCGCATACCCGGTTGGACGTATTCCACGTCAACCAAGCATGCCGTTTCCGGGTCAACAAAATAAAATATAATAAAGGGTGCCATCAAGTCTTACCTTTTAAGTCGCTTCTCGGGAGTGCGTTGGGATGTCGCTGGAAGGGTTATCGTTATGCTATTTTCACTGGTTCGCTATTTCTGCTGTTTTCACTGGTTCGCTATTTTTGCTGGTTCGCTGTTTCTGCTGTTTTCACTGGTTCGCTATTTTTATTATTTTATCTATTTTCACTCGCTGTTTCCACTTACTGTTTTCACTCACTGTTTTCTCTATTTTCACTCGCTTTTTCCGCTCACTGTTTTCTAAGTTTTTGGACTGTTTTGGGTGATTGTTTGAGCTATTTTGGGGCTATTTTGGACTGGTTTATGGTCGGTCAATGGGCTATTTTTGGCTCAGTTGGTGATTCGGCCGAGTGCGTGGCTATGCTTGTTGAACATGGCTATTTGTTGAATGGTGCAGGGGTTATTTTGTGGCTGTTTGTGGCTCGGTTTGTGCGTGGCTGGCTGTGGGCAATGTTTTGGTGAGTGCGTGCTGTTTGTTTGTGAAGGGGCTGCTTTCACGTAGAGGCTTTATTGTTTGTTGTCTTGTTTGGCAGTGTGCGTGAAGGCTTAGTGTAGTTCACGTGGAGGGTAGTCTACTCACTGGTCTCACATTGATGTTGCTCGGTTTGGTGGCCGCTGCTTGGCTTTGTGTTTATCGATAGTATGTGCCTCTTTGGTGAGCTGTTTTATGTGCGTTATGGACGTAATGAGGGTCGTTTTGAGGGTAGTGTTTTGCGTGTTTCACGTGGCCGTGTGCTTTGGATGAGTGAGAGGCTGCTTCACGTTGATTTGGTGACTTTAGGGGGCTGTTGAAGATGGAGACAAGAGGCTGTTTGGTGAAGAGAGAAGGGAACAGTTTAGTCGATTGGTTGTTGAAGGTAAGAGCTAGGTTAGGGTACAGGTTAGTATCCTGAGTGAGAGAGATAACATGAGGGCTATTAGGGTTTCAGTTTACTGGTTGTGGTTACGTGAAGGAGAGAGGTTGGGCTAGGTTCGTGAGGGCTGTCGTATGTGATGAGGACAGTTTAAGGATGTGAGGGCTGCAGTTCACGCGTGATGAGGACCAGTTTGGGGTACGTGAGGGCTGAGAGGTTTGTGAGCTTAGGGTTTATTATTCTTGTATTGTTGCCGGAGACCTGTTGAGGAGAGGGTTGTTGGCTACGTGAACTAGGGTTTTGGTTTTTGATTGTTGTTATTTTTTTTGGAGAGCCTTGGGAGCTGGAGACGTGAAGGGTTAGGGTTATTTGTTTGTTGTTTGGCCGAGAGTTAGGAGAGAGGGGAGGGTAGGGTTTTTTTATTTTTTGATAGTGGCGTGAATGTGAGCTAGCTAGGGTTGAGATAATGAGTTTAGGTGTCTTTTATAGGAGAGGGTTGAGGTTGTTGGTGGATTGCATTAATTGGGAGGCTATTAAATGGATTTTTTATTTAGTGGAGGGTTATTTAATGTTGTATTTGACTTGGTATAAAGGTCATTTAATGTTGTGGGGCTGTTGGTGGAGGCTATTAAATGGCTTTGTTGAAAGTGGGATGTGAGGTGGCTAGGCTTGTTTTGGATTCTTGTGCATGGGCAGCAATTTTAAAACAGAAACACAGACGACCGTTCGAACGCGTTCTCAGACGCTGCATGAACGCCCGTATTCTGTTTAGCGTTCGAACGTGTTTACGAACGCAGAATGAATGCACATGCAGTGAACATGCAAATCAAATCTAACGACGTATTCATTTTGAATCTCCCCTTCCGACGTCCATTTCCCGTGACTTTCACGACTTAAAAAGGTAGTGCCTTCGTACGAGGCTCATAATCGGGACTTATATGTAAAAATACAGTGCCTACAGTCACCCCCACTTTGATGTGACTTGTGCAGTGTGTAACAGTGACAATCCTATCAAAGTTATGCAATGCATTTACTTACCTGGCTCGCCAGCTGCCACCACGCATTGGTTGCTCGAACTAAGTGGCGAGTGCTTCGACCCTTGGGATTCATTTCCCAAAACACCGAAATATGGGCTTTATTCCTAGACGTATGATGAACAGTGGGCATCGAACCCTTGGACGTATCCTGGAACTGCAACTGACGTGTGGCTTCAATCCGTGCTCCATTCCCGGAGACATTCACGGCGAGTGATGCAATGGGCTGACCCTTGTGTTGGACATATGACCCATAGCGTCACTATTTGCACAGATCATTGTGTTGTTGTAGCAAATTAACTATGTGACAAAGAAATTGCACTCTCATCATTTGTGATTAGATCACCATAGATATATAAATGAAGAGAGGTCCCTATGATTAGTACCTGGACTGAGAATGATATGAGACAGTATCAGTCCACGAAGGTTTAATCATTAAATATCCCTAGCCGTAGTATCGAGACTGGACATCGATAATGCGGAATAGGCTAGTATTGCACTTGTGCGCGTTTTGAGGGCACAACGGCATAGTTCTCATATATATAAGTATTGGATACTTATGCAAGTGCGATAGGAGGTCGTGTTTCACCGACGGTACGGGAAACAGCTTCGCTCTGGATAGACCCCTCGGAATCCCATTGGTATTATGACTATGTGTCTATGGGAGGCCGAAATCAAGGTAGGTGTGTATGGTCTTAACCTGAGACTTACATCGCTAATACTTACGATAATCGATAGACTTTGGTCTTGGTGGTAGGGGACTTTAAACGGGTTCTGAGTACACCACTTCTGGGTTTATCAGAGAGTCGTAGAGTATTGGGTGTGATGTCAAGACGGAAGTATCACTTCAGTCATATTGGAGATGATGTCACGCAGGATACGGTATTAGTGCTCTTAAGTGCTGCGCGGCCATCGGGATATTATGACAAGGTCATGTATATCCGATTATAGAGACTAGTTACCAGACATCCGACATGTGCTTCGTACGGGGCAGACACTTATCCAGCCCCAGGCCTAGCACGTGACTATCCGATACTGGGCCGATATGCACAATACAATCGTATACTACGCTTGATACAGATCTTAATATTCTTATAAGAATATGTCCGGAGAATTAGGTAGACTTGGTGCTTTGCTAGAAGCCAACCTTGTCTCGTAAATCGGTAGTAAAAGTAGTAGTACGTACTGGTACGTACGTGATTCGGATACTCCGACGACCGTATTTACTGCCAACATATCCGGGGATCTCATGGGTCGCTTCCCAAAGATTCACCGATGACGTATGACTCGCACTTATATTAATCTGGGATTAATATGATGAGAGAGAGAATTAATCTGGGATTAATTTCGGAGACACTTTATCTAGGATAAAATATCAATTGAAGAGAGAGAAACATTGATTTGGAATTAATCGAGGAATTAATATATTTGATATATTAAACGAAATTAGATTTCGACGCGGAATTAAAATTAGATTTTAATTCGGGCGAGCGAATTAATTTAGAATTAATTCGTTAGCGACGTGAATAATAATTCCGCTAGGCGTAATTATTTAATTCTCGTCGCGACGGAAATTAGTTAATTCGGAATTAGCGAATTTGGGCCCGAAAGTGTTTGCGGACACATTCGTATTTTGAAACGGGTGGAATCCGCAAATCACATCGCGATATCTCATTACTTGACACGAATAGATGATGGATGTATCTAGACACCTTGAGGGATGATACATTGTCTCTATTCTCAATGTGAGGTAATGATGGCAAATCATGAATTTCTTTGGAGGGAAAACCTTTCACGGTTTTTGAAGGGTTTTTAATTAAAAATTCATTTTTTGTATTGATACATGATTTTGCTTTTCATTTGGCTTCACACGTTTTTTGAAAAAAAAAAACAAGAAGTAAATTGAAAAGGCAAACTCTCTCCTCTTCTTCTCCTCTCTTCTCTCACGCCATTTCTGGTTTTCAAGGGGCAGTGAACTGCCGAAGAGAACAAAAGGAAATGGAGGGAAGCAAGTGTTTTGTGGCAAAACAAGAGTGCTAGCACACTCCGGGATCATGCCAAGGTGATAAGGGAAGTATACCCATGAGCAAGGAACGTTTTGATGAAGCTTGGAGCTCGTTTTTCTTGATCAAAATGGAGCAAAACAGAAGCACAAACTGCTGCAGTGGGCGCACATGAGCAGTGGCAGTGGGCAGTGAGCAAAATTTCAGTTCGTTTTGTTGCCAAATCGTCTCTCAACCGCTCGATGTAAGTATTCCGCACTTAAATCGTTGTATTTGCTTATGATTCATGCTTGAGTTTTGATCTTGGGACCTCTAGAAACTCCAACAATGGCATCAAGAGCTTAGGTTAAAAGCATGAAAAATGTTAGGGCTAAAATTTGGGCAAACTTGAATTTGAGCATGATAAATTAAATTGGATGGATTTGTATGCTTAATTGTGTTTGAATTGAAGATTGACATGGTCAATTTCAGAAAAAATGGATTGGATCTTTTTCCCCCAAAAATTCCCTTGGCCGAATATGTAATGTTCTTTAATGTCTTGGGATTTTTGATTTTTGACAATTGGAAGTGTTGGAAATCATTCGGGATGATGATTTAACGTCGATTGCGGAATCAATTGGATTGAATTCGATTTGGACGAAAAATCCCCAAATTGCCAAGTATGTCATGAAACTTTAAATTGGGTAAAATGAATTGAGCATGCAATTATGAAATTGGATGATTAAGTATGCTTAATACATGTTTAATTGATGATTGGTTGGATCAATTTGATTAAATATTGTTTGGAACAAATTTCCCCAATTTTGAAAGTATGTCATGAAACTTGAAATTGGGTAAAATGAATTGAGCATGCAATTATGAAATTGGATGATTAAGTATGCTTAATACATGTTTAATTGATGATTGGTTGGATCAATTTGATTAAATATTGTTTGGAACAAATTTCCCCAATTTTGATGTGTTGGCCGAGAGTTATGCCCCTTTGTGTTCTTGGTGAATTTTGATTTTTTGAAACATTGGATGTGTTGAAAATCATTAGGGTATATTGATTTAATGTCGAATTGTTTTTAATTGGATTGAAACAAATCGGACATGTAATTAACCTCATTGCCGAGAACAAAGTGAGCATGTAATGAGTTTGATTTTAATCTTAATGTGTTGGACATGTGATGATGAAATTGAGTATGATTAATTGGACTAATTTAGTGTTTTGGAAATGTTGATTTAGTTGATTAATCATGTAATGCACTTTAAGTAATTAAATTGTTAAATTGGATTTATGTAATTTAATTATTTGAGGCCTTAAATTGGATTTGGGCTTCTAATGTTGTAATTGGGCCTATTGGGCTTGATTTTATCAAGTTGGGTTTAGGCCAAATGGATTGGATCCAATTGGGCCCAAAACCTTAACCATAAAGCCCAAATGCAACTAATGGACCTTTGTAATTTAATTGGGCCTAATGGGCCAAAATTAATTTAAAGGCTTATGGGGTAAATCCCGGATTGGACTTTGGTTGCGGGTTTGACCCGAGTTGACCAAAAGACCACGCCTTAAGAAATTAATTAAAAGCCCATTAGACTTTAATTAAATTAATATTGGATATTAATCGGGCTTTGAGACCCGTAGCGATTAAATTTGGAGTTTAAGTCGAAAAGGGTTTATTATTAAAGTGTGTTATTTAATTTGGAATTAAATAGTGAATTAGAATTAAATACAAATTGAATTGGATTTAATTGTGTAATTTAATTTAATTCTAGAATTTGTACTTTAAGTACTTATCCGCAAAAACGAGTTTGACTCGAACAAAATCAAATCGTTGTTTGAACATTGGATGATCACATAATTATCAGATTAATTAATTTGATTAGATTGATTGATAGCATGCTTATATGAGTGAATACATGGTTGTGATGCATGAATAATGTATATCGGATGGATATTAGATGGGTGGGGCAATTTTAGAAATTGTTGTAATAAATTCGATTTATTAAATTGGACCTGCGAGTCCAGCCTTATCACCTCTATTCTCTTTGTATTCTCTTCTCATCTATTCCCCTCTATGTATATGAGGTTTCTTTAGAAGTGTAGTGTAACGGGTAGAAGTAATACAAGTGCTAGCTTGAGTGAGAAAGGGAGAGATTTGATCTAGGATCAATGTGTAAGTATCCATCCGCATATCATTATTATTTATTTTCATATACGCTTTATTATGTATTTAGAATGCATGTTTAAGGGTGTATGATGATGAGACCTTAACAAAGATAATTAAATTGGTAGCCAATTTGCACGCGAAAAACCCTCGTTAAATATCAAGCGTCATTTCCTTCCATTGAGTGATTCTTGCTCAAGATCGGAGATTGTCAGGGGTTGTTTTGGACCAAAGTCAAGCCCTTGTCAGTCAAAGATGTGCTTTAATCACGAGGCTTTGTTATATATCGGTGTCGTGTCCAAGTTGTGGTTTGTTTTTGGCCAAAGTCAAGACCACTTCTTGTCCATAGACATTTGATTACGAAGCTTCCCTGTCAATGGGTCCACGCTTGACTGGGATCACTAGGTTTGTGATTGTGCCAAAGCCAAGGCCTAGTTGATTCAGAGGAAACGGGTAGGGTATATATTCGATATATAGGCATATATTAGATATATGTTTCGGACTTGGATGTCCACCTACTGGATCTAGGAGTTGGATGGGATCCAATTGATCTTCGACATCTACCTTGTTGATTATCATACAATTTTTGTTTGACCAAAGTCAGGATTGTATGATACTTTAACGGGATCCTAGCCCACTAGGAAACACGGTTTCCCGAGTACTCCACAGAGGGTTAGAGACTCGACGAAAAATAGTGGGAGGCAAGTATTGAATTTGCAACATTCGTTCGAATACTCGCTATACGCGCTCATTTAAATTATTTCGTCATTAAATTCAATGTTAGTTAGACTAATATTTAAATTGTTGTTTTAATAAACAGTTGGACTGTATTATACTTGATTATATATAATTGGATTATATTAATCAATATATTTGAATTAATTAATTTCAGTTTACAGTTGATTTATAATTGGATTATAGTAATCAATGTAATTGAGGTTAATTAATTTGGATTATATTTGATTATATAGTTGGACTATTATAATCATTATAATATATATAGTACCACTAATCGTTGATTAAATAGTTGGACTATTGTAATCAAGATAAGAAATTGAAAAGTTGGATATTTAAAATATAATCTGGGATTAAAATATTTTAAATGATTTAATTTTCAAATTGGGAATAAATAATAGGTTACTTTATTTGATAAAATAACTTATTATACCTTACGCCCAAAATTAAGCAAAATAAGTAGAGCATGAAATCTTTGGAAGATTTATGTGATGATGACTTTAGTGCTTAATTTAATATACTTGACAATAAATCTATTTTAAAGTTAAAGTTTGCAATTGGGCAAGTTGCACAAGGTGCACATCATTTCGATATTCTAAAAACCCAAGGCTTGGCCTAAGGTTCCTAAAATATTGAAAAAGGATAATTGACATATCCCAAAGTGACTACCATTTGGATATGGAAGACACGAAGGAATTAAAGAAAGGGCGAGGCTCTGACTTTTAAAATATTTGTCAAAGTTATGTTCACTACTAGTATTGAAATTGGATTTTAAATACTTAGTGTGGTACATAAAATATATGTATTGATGTTCAGAATCCGCTATGAGCTGGATACTGACTTCAAGCTGAGATTACTCTGCGAATCGGAAACGGGACGAAAGTCGCTGTTTCGACCGTAGATACCTAAGTTTAGGTACTGTTATAATGTAACTAGTTTGACTAGAGACATTATCTCTATATCAGTGTTTAATCCGTTGCGGATAAAACCTTTATATTCTAGAACACTAAGTGTTTTATTATATAAATATGATACCGAGATAAACACATTAGATGTGAATAACAGAATTTATATTTTGAATATAATAAAATCTCAAACATATAAAATGACAAATAAATAGCTCATATTGATTTGATCAATAGAGACTTATTTGTGGCATTGTTGTCTGGGACAATTAAACGAGACTCGTATATCCACACTTTTGAAGAGTGGGTACTAGGACTGATTTGACTAATCAAATAAGGTCTACGATTCTAGTTTACTAGGTAAAGTACCTAAAATACTATTTACTAGGTAATAGTGTAAAGGCCACCGATCTGTAAGCCCTATTCATGGTGAAGTAAGTGGGCCCATATCTAGCTTGGCTAGATGTGAACATGAATATTTCGTGACCTTAACGGATGTGGCATCACGTTATGGTTATGTGTTTCTTTTGAAGAACACAAATCCGAAACTTTGAGTTTCGACACGAAGTATACAAACAGATCGGCTATAGTATTATACCATCGCGGTAAGACCGTAATGAAAATACTTAAGCATTAAGTTTCATACATAAATGAAAGAGTACAATATTCTTTCATATGAGGACTCTCCTCGAGACACGTCAGTTAGACGGTGTGTCCGAACTAAAACCGAATTTTGTTGGACATGATAAGGTTTATCACGAGTCGCTCTGAGCTATGATTTCCTTCAAACAGGATATATATTAACAGTGCAAAACTTATTTAGAATAAGGTTCCATATAAATCTGTTTGACAGATATCATATAGGGTATGAACAGGAAAGAAACGGGGTTTCACATTCCTGATAATTTGGGTATGCCAGGCATAACGTTTGGATGATACCAAACTAAAAGACCCAAATTGGATAAGTGCCAATATAGGTTATCCTAAGGGAAACCTTAAGTATAGTACTTGTAAATCTCACATGAGAACAATATGATTGTTGCTCACCATGCGGTTTTCCTGAGAGGAATACCGATATGCAGTGGTCAGTGGGAGGATAGTGATACTCGATGAAAATCGGAGTAATACTATTCAAAGCACGAAGTCCTTAATGGAACACAAACAGTTCATCAATGATGAATCTGTACCATTAATCTTCGAATACACAAGAACAGGGTAGATCGGATAGAGTCAGAAAACAACCTAGGGTATGGGTTTCTGATCTAACCTCATAAAGATGTAAATCTTATTGAGGAATACCAACCGACTACGTACGAGGAAATGATACAAGGTATCAACTCCCTGTTTTGGCAAAGTGCCATGAGTCCAGAATGGATTCCATGTATAACAACTATTTTGGATACTAGTTGTTGTACCACAAGGAAATGTGTCAGTTACAAATCAAAATCGCTTTCCTGAAAAGGAAACCTTTGGAGAATGTTTATAACATTCTGACGATTTTGTATAACCGACAAACAAGGTTTGCGGATTATTCAATCCATGTTTGGATTGAAGCAAGCATAAGGTTCTTGGAACTGACGTTTTGAAATAATCATAATGGTTTATGATTTAACTCAAAACGAAATAATTCTTGTGTATATAAGGAGGTTAGTGGAGGGCGCACTGACAGTGAAAATTCCCATAAAGCTATTGTCGAAAGCTTGGTTTCATAGAAATTCTCCGTAGAATTTGGGGAGTAACAACCTTTATTCAAGGAATAAAGATCTACTGGGATAGATTTAGAGTTGTTAACACTCTCTGGGAAATTGTACATTTAAAATGTACTTGTATGGTGTCTCATACGCTTCGAGCATATGGAGTCACGATCAGTTCAATCCAAGTGATAATCACTGGATTGAAATTAAGAACATCTGTTAGTATCTCAGAGAACTAAAGATGTTGTCTTAAACTATGGAGAAGGAGAACTTGAAGTGACTGGGATCACTGCTGCAAGTTTCCAAACAATTAAATACTACGGTACTATAAAGTTTGAATAACAGGGACAGTGAGCTGGAAATCTTCCTGAGATAGATTAAAATAAACAATGTGAATAAAAACAATAATATAGGAATAATGTTGCCGAATAAACAACAAATGCGGATTATTGCTGCAGCTGAGGCAGCAATAGAAGACCGTCTGGGTCGAAAATAAATCATAAGATGATATAAAGTTCTGTTAGCAGCTGAGCTAGGCGTCAGCATAGGCTAAGGAATTAAAGGTCTCATCAACGATCCAGATATATACTTCTATATCATCTGATTCGTTCGGATCATACATCGTGGCGATGTGATGATCGTATAAATCGCGTCAAACGATAAACAAACAAATCCGCTGACGAAAACCTTTCCTCAGCAATTTGAGCGAACCGTACATAGTTCAGGTGTAGGACACTTGAGTGACTCGCTACGTGCCAAGTGGGAGATTGTTGGACATTATGACCCATAGCGTCACTATTTGCACAGATCATTGTGTTGTTGTAGCAAATTAACTATGTGACAAAGAAATTGCACTCTCATCATTTGTGATTAGATCACCATAGATATATAAATGAAGAGAGGTCCTATGATTAGTACCTGGACTGAGAATGATATGAGACAGTATCAGTCCCCGAAGGTTTAATCATTAAATATCCCTAGCCGTAGTATTATCGAGACTGGACATCGATAATGCGGAATAGGCTAGTATTGCACTTGTGCGCGTTTGTGAGGGCACAACGGCATAGTTCTATATATATAAGTATTGGATACTTATGCAAGTGCGATAGGAGGTCGTGTTTCACCGACGGTACGGGAAACAGCTTCGCTCTGGATAGACCCCTCGGAATCCCATTGGTATTATGACTATGTGTCTATGGGAGGCCGAAATCAAGGTAGGTGTGTATGGTCTTAACCTGAGACTTACATCGCTAATACTTACGATAATCGATAGACTTTGGTCTTGGTGGTAGGGGACTTTAAACGGGTTCTGAGTACACCACTTCTGGGTTTATCAGAGAGTCGTAGAGTATGGGTGTGATGTCAAGACGGAAGTATCACTTCAGTCATATTGGAGATGATGTCACGCAGGATACGGTATTAGTGCTCTTAAGTGCTGCGCGGCCATCGGGATATTATGACAAGGTCATGTATATCCGATTATAGAGACTAGTTACCAGACATCCGACATGTGCTTCGTACGGGGCAGACACTTATCCAGCCCCAGGCCTAGCACGTGACTATCCGATACTGGGCCGATATGCACAATACAATCGTATACTACGCTTGATACAGATCTTAATATTCTTATAAGAATATGTCCGGAGAATTAGGTAGACTTGGTGCTTTGCTAGAAGCCAACCTTGTCTCGTAAATCGGTAGAACGTAGTACTTGGTACGTACGTGATTCGGATACTCCGACGACCGTATTTACTGCCAACATATCCGGGGATCTCATGGGTCGCTTCCCAAAGATTCACCGATGACGTATGACTCGCACTTATATTAATCTGGGATTAATATGATGAGAGAGAGAATTAATCTGGGATTAATTTCGGAGACACTTTATCTAGGATAAAATATCAATTGAAGAGAGAGAAACATTGATTTGGAATTAATCGAGGAATTAATATATTTGATATATTAAACGAAATTAGATTTCGACGCGGAATTAAAATTAGATTTTAATTCGGGCGAGCGAATTAATTTAGAATTAATTCGTTAGCGACGTGAATAATAATTCCGCTAGGCGTAATTATTTAATTCTCGTCGCGACGGAAATTAGTTAATTCGGAATTAGCGAATTTGGGCCCGAAAGTGTTTGCGGACACATTCGTATTTTGAAACGGGTGGAATCCGCAAATCACATCGCGATATCTCATTACTTGACACGAATAGATGATGGATGTATCTAGACACCTTGAGGGATGATACATTGTCTCTATTCTCAATGTGAGGTAATGATGGCAAATCATGAATTTCCTTTGGAGGGAAAACCTTCACGGTTTTTGAAGGGTTTTTAATAAAAATTCATTTTTTGTATTGATACATGATGCTTTTATTGGCTTCACACGTTTTTTGATTTTGAAAAAAAAAAAGAGTAAATTGAAAAGGCAAACTCTCTCCTCTTCTTCTCCTCTCTTCTCTCACGCCATTTCTGGTTTCAAGGGGCAGTGAACTGTCGAAGAAAACAAAAGGAAATGGAGGGAAGCAAGTGTGTTTTGTGGCAAAACAAGAGTGCTAGCACACTCCGGGATCATGCCAAGGTGATAAGGGAAGTATACCCATAAGCAAGGAACGTTTTATGAATCTTGGAGCTCGTTTTTCTGATCAAAATGGAGCAAAACAGAAGCACAACTGCTGCAGTGGGCGCACATGAGCAGTGGGCAGTGAACAAAATTTCAGTCGTTTTTGTTGCCAAATCGTCTCTCAACCGCTCGATGTAAGTATTCCGCACTTAAATCGTTGTATTTGCTTATGATTCATGCTTGAGTTTTGATCTTGGGACCTCTAGAAACTCCAACACCTGGGACGCATCCCGGAACTTCAACTGTGTATCAACCCGTGCTCCATTCCCGGAGTGCCATTCTCGGCGTGATACAGTGGGCCTCGACCCTGGGACGCATCCCGGAACTGCAAATGGGCCTCAACCCGTGCTCCATTCCCGAAGCGCCATTCCCAGCATATAATGATATGGGCCTTGACCCATGCTCCATTCCCGAAGCGCCATTCCAGCATCTGATGTGGGCCTCGACCCATGCGCCATTCCCGGCATATGATGATATAGGCCTCGACCATGCTCCATTCCCGGAGCGCCATTCCCGGCATCTGATGTGGGCCTCGACCCATGCTCCATTCCCGAGCGCCATTCTTTGCATATGATGATATGGACCTCGACCTATACTCTATTCCCGAGCGCCATTCCCGGCATCTGATATGGGCCTCGACTCATGCTCCATTCCCGGAGCGCCATTCCCGGCATATGATGATATGGGCCTCGACCCATGCTCCATACAGGAGCGCCATTCCTGGCATCGGCATATGATGATATGGGCCTCGACCCATGCTCCATTCTTGGAGCGCCATTCCTAGCATCTGATGTGGGCCTCGACCCATGCTCCATTCCTGGAGAGCCATTCTCGGCTATGATGATATGGGCCTCGACCCATGCTCCATTCTCGAAGTGCCATTTCTGGCGTATGATGATATGGGCCTCGACCCATGCTCCATTCTCGGAGCGCCATTCCCGGCTTCTGATGTGGGCCTCGACCCCGGGACGAATCACAAAACTGCTACTGATGTGGGCCTCGACCCTGGGACGCATCCCAAAACTACTGCTGATGTGGGCCTCGACCTTGGGACGCATCCCAAAACTGCTGCTGATATGGGCCTCGACCCTGGGACGCATCCCAAAACTGCTACTGATCTGTGGGCCTCGACCTTGGGACTCATCCCCAAAATTGCTGATGATGTGGGCCTCAACCTTGTGACTCATCCCCAAAACTGCTGATGATGTAGGCCTCAACCCTGAGACTCACCACCAAAACTGATACTGATAATGTGGGCCTCAACCCTGGGACTCATCCCCAAAACTGATACTGATGTGGGCCTCGACCTTGGACTCATCCCCAAAACTGATACTGATGCTGATGTGGGCCTCAACCCTGGGACTCCTCCCTAAAACTGATACTGATATTGATGTGGGCCTTAACCCTGAGACTCATCCCTAAAATTGATACTGATGTTGATGTGGGCCTCAACCCTGAGACTCATCCCTAAAACTGATACTGATGTTAATGTGGGCCTCAACCCTGGGATTCATCCCTAAAACTGATACTGATGTTGATATGGGCCTCAACCCTGTTACTCATCCCTAAAACTGATACTTATGTTGATGTGGGCCTCAACCCTGTGACTCATCCCTAAAACTGATACTGATGTTGATGTGGGCCTCAACCATAGGACTCATCCCCGCAACTGCTAATAATGTGGGCCTCAACTCTGGGATTCATTCCAAAACTCTGACAATTTGGGCCTCGACCCTGGGATTCAATCCCAGATTTATTCCAAAACTCTTACGATGTGGGCCTCGACCCTTGCTCTATCCTTGAATTGCCATTCCCGACATACTGAACCTCATCCCCGAGGCATTGCTGATGTGATGGTTCATTCCTGAACCGTGCTGCATGAGAAAGTGTACACTGGTCGCCCCCAGTCTTGGTTCATTTCACTGTTTCTTTGCTGCTTTCATTAGGTCAAAGTAGATCTCTTGATGTGATGTGACATACCAACACACCATACTGCCTTTCACGAGATAATCCTGATAGCTAAACATTTTTTCGTCCTCAACGAATGCTTTGTGTCGAAACCAGAGAACCTTCAAAATACTTAATACACTCAATTCGATCGTCTGAATGAATGATCTGAACTAGACTCCTTGTGTGTGTGTGCCAAGGCTCTTTCGTAGCTTAATCCTTAAGTAAGGCAACTAGATGATTTTGCCTCAGAGAATTGGATCAGTGGGTGTAACCAACCTAGATGTCTTGATCATACACTGTGATTACTTCCTCGTACTCAACATGATATGGTTTTCTTCTTTTTTTCTTTTGTCTCTTTCTTTTCATCTTTCTTTTTCTTTTTCTTTTTCTTTTTCTTTTTCTTTTTTTTTTTTTTTCTTTTTCTTTCTTTCTCTTTTTTCGACACACCTACCCTTTAAGGTAGCATTTCTCCTCATGGTGGTCCTAATACTGGCCCATTGGTAGCTTCACGCTTATCGGTTATAGGTGGCCTATTTTTTCCTTTTCTTTTCAGAGACTTTTTCTTTTTTTTCCAACCATATCATATATCGTAACATAGGTAAATTAGGATGGACATCTAAGCGAACGATCATTCACTAATCTGCCATCTATTCAACTAGTCATCTCGCCGACTACTAGGCTTCTACTGCTAAGATCCCGTAATCAATTGCTCACGAGTCTAGTCGAGATCGACCACTCAGAATACCGGGTGAGAGCGCATCTTGCACTTTATCATTAAAGGTTCTCCCTGCAGCAAACAATGTCATCACCGGATATATGTCTAACCATCAAGGACTTTTTTTTTCACTCGCTTACTCCACGGAATTCTTCCTTTCAACTGCTGATAATGTGTCTACGTTGATTGGCTCATAAACTCGTTCCCTTCCAAATCTGACAGTCTCACTGCCTCATTTCCTATTACTTTCTGGACTATGTAGGGTCCTTCCTAGTTAGGTCTGAACTTTCCTCTCGGGTCTATCATCGATGGCTTCGACTGCTTAAGCACCAGATCACCCTTTCTGATCTTGGTAGGACGCACTTTCTTGTTGAATGCTCGAGCCAACCTCTTCTGGTATATCTGCATGTGATATAAGGACTTCATTCTCTTCTCATCTAGCAGTGCTAACTGTTCAAACTCTGCGAGGCCCATTCCTGTTCAGGTAACTCTGTTTTTGCTAATACCCGGATGGACTATATCTTGACTTCCACCGGCAATACTGCTTCTATTTCGTAGACCAAAGAGTAAGGTGTGGCTCCCATTGCTGTTCTCACAGAAGTTCTGTATTGCTCATTCGAAGGCCTGGCATTGCTCATTCTATTTCACTGGTTGGTCCTTCCTCAACTTGGCGATGAACCGATTGATGTACTGAATTTTCCCAAAGATTGCTCTAACTTCTTTTTCTTACCCAACGAATATCTATGATGGCTTTTAAGACACGGGATTGACATTATGCATGTATGCATGAGATGCATGAGATGCGTGCGATGTATGGAATATATAAGTCGGCCCATTATCATTTTAAAGCATTCAATCATACTATTGCGAGGTGCAAACTTGTCCCAGTTGAAAAAGGCCCAACAGGTTTACGCTTTTGTGATAACATGGCTAAACAACTTCAAATAATAAGAGGCCTAAACACAAAATGACCTATCGGCATTTTAGAATCTTTTGGCCTAATTGTCAAAGGACATGCACTTGTCCTAGTTTAAATGGCCCAACAAGTTCATATCTCTTGACAAGAAGTCCAACTGAATCCAAATGATGATGGTCCTAAACACAAGCATAAAGAAATAATTTCTACTGGTCATATAACTATAGTTCACATGTAGGTTTACGGGGATGCAAACAAAGGCTCTCGCTGACGAAGGATTGCCCACAACTAGGACTCCCCACTCAAGGGTTCGAGTGACCAAGTGAGCGCACCTTTTTTATACCTTAAGGTACGTGCCAACGAGTTATGGTGCGTGAATAACTGTCAAATGTATTTCCTATTGTAGATTCCCCAGAAGGAGGGTGGAGCGAACTCTCTTAAATACCCAAGCCTCTTAGGCTTATATCGCCTTGGTGACAGGAATAAACAACAAGTCCTTCAAATTAGTCAATCACAGTGAGCTACGGGTGAATGATTATCTAGGTGCCGTAACAGTTTTCCTTATAGAAAGGTAGTGAGTGAAGGAAGACACCAAACCATCACCTATCCTCAATAATGCCTTTGATTAAACCCCCTCAACCCAATGTAGACATGGTTAATTAAAGCACAAATCACAACATTACAAGACATTATTTCGGGGCCGATTCTCTATCCCCAGTGGAGTCGCCTGACTGTTGGACACAAAAATCGGTGACGCTGTTCCAGGCTTGTGGCCCGGTCGGGAGTATGGAGTAGTACCCGCGGGGGACTAAATCAGAGAATAAAGGAGTCGCCACCGAGTGTGAACTGGGAAATGATTTAAGGCTGCACTCATCCCTCGGAAGGGAATACCTCAAACCGTTGGTTCAGAATGGTCCCTTACATATGTCACTTGTAATGAACGGATTTGGGCAATAATTTAACCAAGTCTACGAAACATACATTCGCAAAAGTAATCTATATATAAGTTCATATACGGCCTATATCTAAGTTTGCATGAATAAAAGTAAGTCGGAATAGCGGTAAGCACACAACTCATGAATACTTTAAATTAGCACATGCGGAATAAATATGTGACCAAGGGATTTGGCCGTTCTCAATGTAGGACCTCGCATACCCGGTTGGACGTATTCCACGTCAACCAAGCATGCCGTGTCCGGGTAACAAAATAAAATATAATAAATGGTGCCCTCGGGTCTTACCTTTTAAGTCGCTCCTCGGGAGTGAGTTGGGACATCATCGGAAGGGTTATCATTTCTGCTATTTTCACTGGTCTGTTGTTTCCACTGTTTTCACTGGTTCGTTATTTTAACTGTTTTGCTGGTTCGCTGTTTCCGCTATTTTCACTGGTTCGCTGTTTTTGTTGTTTTGTCTATTTTCACTCGCCGTTTCCACTTGCTGTTTTCACTCACTATTTTCTCTGTTTTCACTCACTATTTTCGCTATTTTCACTCGCTGTTTCCGATAGCTCTTTTCTCTATTTTTGGACTATTTCGGGGCTATTTTGGACTGGTTTATGGTCGGTCAATGGGCTGTTTTCGGGGTTATTACTCACTGTTTTTGGATCAGTTGGTGATTCGGCCGAGTCTGTGGCTATGCTTGTTGAACGTGGCTATTTTTTGAATGGTACAGGGGTTAGTTTGTGGCTATTTGTGGCTCAGTTTGTGCGTGGCTGGATGTGGGCAATGTTTTGGTGAGTGCGTGCTGTTTGTTTGTGAATGGGCTACTTTCACGTAAAGGGTGTATTGTTTGTTGTCTTGTTTGGCAGTGTGCGTGAAGGCTGAGTGTAGTTCACGTGGAGGGTAGTCTGCTCACTGGTCTCACGTTGATGTTGCTCGGTTTGGTGGTCGCTGCTTGGCTTTGTGTTTATCGGTAGTATGTGCCTCTTTGGTGAGTTGTTTTGTATGCGTTATGGACGTAATGAAGGGTTGTTTTAAGGGCAGTGTTTTGCGTGTTTCATGTGGCCGTGTGCTTTGGAGGAGTGAGAGGCTGATTCACGTTGATGTGGTGACTTTATGGGGCTGTTTGGTGAAGAGAGAATGAAGCAGTTTAGTCGATTGGTTGTTGATGGTAAAAGCTAGGTTATGATGCAGGTTAGTATGCCGAGTGAGAGAGATAACATGAGGGCTATTAGGGTTTCGGTTTACTGGTTGTGGTTACGTGAAGGAGAGAGGCTGGGCTAGGTACATGAGGGTTGTCGTGTGTGATGAGGATAGTTTGAGGACGTGAGGGATGCAGTTCACGCGTGATGAGGACCAGTTTGGGGTACGTGAGGGCTGAGAGGTTTGTGAGCTTAGGGTTTATTATTCTTGTGTTGTCGCTGAGATCTGTTGATGATAGGGTTGTTGGCTACGTGAACTAGGGTTTTGGTTTTTGTTTGTCGTTTTTTTTTTTTTTAGAGCCTTGGGAGCTGGAGACGCGAAGGGTTAGGGTTTATTTGTTTGTTGTTTGGCCGAGAGTTAGGAGAGAGGAGAGGGTATGGTTTTTTTTTTATTTTTTGATAGTGGCGTGAATGTGAGCTAGCTAGGGTTGAGAGAGGTGAGTTTAGGTGTCTTTTTATAGGAGAGGGTTGAGGTTGTTGGTGGATTGCATTAATGGGGAGGCTATTAAATGGCTTTGTTGTTTAGTAGAGGGTTTATTTAATGTTGTATTTGACTTGGTATAAAGGTCATTTATTATTATAGGGTTGTTGGTGGAGGCTATTAAATGGCTTTGTTGAATGTGGATGTGAGGTGGCTAGGCTTGTTTTGGCTTCTTGTGCATGGGCAACAATTTTAAAACAGAAACACAGAAGACCATTCGAATGCGTTCTCGGACGCTGCACGAATGCCTGCATTCTGTTTAGCGTTCGAACATGTTTACGAACGCAGAATCAATGCACATGTAGTGAACGTGCAATCAATCTGACGACGTACTCATTTTGAATCTCTCATTCCGACGTCCATTTCCTGTGACTTTCGTGACTTAAAAAGGTAGTCCCTCCGTACGAGGCTCATCATCGGGACTTATATGTAAAAATGTAGTGCATACACATATACAAGAGTACGTGTGGTGATTACCCGTAAGAGGGAAGCAGTGTTTACAATTATGTCTATGACGTCGGTGACTACTATACTGTCGGGCTAGCAGCCCGTAAAGAGTACGGATAGCCCACATAAGGAATAATCGAAGAATAATGGAGTCGCGACCTGGTATGAGACACGGGAATGATTTAAGGCCGCACTACACCCCTTGTAAGGTCCGACCTTAAATCCATTTGGGTTCGAGATGGTCTCTTACGGATACCAATATAAATTTATGCTCAAATAATGTATCCTCACATCTTATAATGCAATAACATGCAACAATAATTTATAGCATACACAGCGCAAAGAATCGTAATAAAATAAATAGAGAGCGCAAAACAAATGTCAAAGAATAAGGACAGTTATAGCAAAATATTAACTAAGCAGAACATTGTATGTCTGGTCCGACATACTGTATACCTGGCCAGATATATTTTCATAAAGTAGGAATTCTAAAACTGCAGCATCACACGCATCTTTCAATAATAACCAAAATAATAATGATGATAACAATAGTAAACAAACCACTCATAAAAAAATTAATAGGGAAAAATACACATTTTTTTCAGGCAATTAATGTCCGGCCGGACATATTGCATGTCTGGCCGAATGTCTTTTACAAACCAGAGAGGCATATTATAACATCCCAAATGTGGAGATGTTACCGGCAAGTGATGGATCCTCACCACCACCCTGAGCCTTTGACCATTTCTAACTTTCTTGATTATTCCTTTAATTATGTTACTATAATAGACATTTATTAAACTATTTTACGATTTAATTATTATTGTAGGAACAACTTACTAATATTAAATATATACTTATATTTAAATAAAAAATATATATACCTTTAGACTTGACCCACACCGACATAAATTCATTCTATCTGAATGCGAACAACAACTTAGCATGACAGACCTATACTCTAGTAACTGCAGTAAACTTAATTCCTCGATTCCAGGCTCATGCTCGGCTATGGCTCACTAGAGAAAGCTACCTGCAAAATAAACTAAGGAGTTCGAGAGTCAGATCGTTTGAACGACCTGGTGAGTGGATACCAAAAAATCATAATCAAATAAAATTTCATTGTGTAAAAACTCATCAGAATCTTAATATCGTTAACAAAATCTCATATCATGCATTTTCGGAATATCTCATCAAAATCAACAAGCGTCCATTACCCGAGTCACGGGCAAAGATCAGGCAATATTCGAACAAGATCATGTCGATAGAGGGTAGTGGGCCGACTATTTTGAGATGGTTCAAACACCATAACAAGTACCCCGCATAGCCGAAATAAATAAGCTCCCCGATAGAGCCGGAATGAAATATATACAAGCGTCACAAATGGTCAAAAAATAAAACTATCAAGTATCGTGACAGAAACAGGTTTTCAAACATCTCGATGGAAAAAAAAATTTCACGTTTAAAAAAATCAAAAATATTTTCGAGCATCAAGACGGAATCATAGAATTATAAATGTATTAAAAACAGGTATCTGAAATCTTTTCTTTTAAAACACTTTTAAACATAACCTCAAATATCACATCATTTAATCAAAAATCACAATATAATAAATATATATATATATATCCGCTCGCTGAGCTTGATGATTGTCTAGAAACTCGCTATGGAATCACTAACGATGTGAGCTCCTGTCAGTAACATATAATAAATTGAACTCATTAGACGAGGCATGACCAAAATAATTCTTCTTAAACATTAATTGGCCTATACAAAGCATGAGATAACAAATTCACTAAAAAGTCAAGGTACTCAGGTCATCTAAGAATTTTACAGACCTAGATTCTAAGTTACGGAAGTGCGGTAATGAAATTTTAAATTATACCTAGTCATTAAATGTTATTGTCCTAGTCATGCCCAAGGTTCCTAAGTCATGATATTTTATGTGAATAATCAAATGAGTTGCGGAAAAAATTTACATTGATCGGATGAGTGATTTTCATAAATCTTGTATGTTGGAAGCTCCAAGCTTTGTATTGAGTGTTTCCAACCCAAGGGTGAGTTTCCCTATCACCTCAAAACACTTCTTAAGTGCTAGCTTGCTTGATTTTTGAAGCAAAATCAATGGAGAAGAGAACCCAAGGTCACGGCAAATAGGAAGAAAAGAAGAGAGAGTATTTGTGATATCTTATTTTCCAAAAACTGATACACAAAATTTACTTTCAAAAAGTGTATATGCTTTTCAAAAAATCTAAACAAAGTATGTTGGAAGATGTTGCATTAAAAGCTCCCAACTACTTCCATCAACTAGTTGACAATTGATGTAAGTTAGTGGGTCCCACCACTTAAATTCAAAATTCAAGTTGGCTTGCTCAACACACTTCAGGCTCAGGTTCGGTAATTCGATTTGATTAAACGAATTTTCCATCGCGACGTAATTAAATCCAATTTAATTAAATAATAATGGATAGCAAAATTATTACGAAATTCGCTTGCGAATTAATTCCTAATTAATTCAATCGTCCGAATTAAAATCCAATTTTAATTCTGTATTGAAATCTGATTTCAATTAATATATCCAATATATTATTTAATCGATTAATTCCAAATTAATCGCGTTCTCTCTTCTATTCGAATTTTATCCCAGATAAATTCTTGTCGCAATTAATCCTAGATTCATTTTCTCTCTCTCATAATTAATCCTAGATTAATTCTGTTCGAGTCAAATGTCATCGGTGAATATTTGGGAAGCGACCCAAGATATCCCTAGATATGTTGGAAGTAAATACGGTCATCGGACCATCTGAACATGTGCGTACCTCGTACCATGTTCTTACCGTTTACAAGACATGGTTAGCTTCTAGTAAAACATCGTGCCTACCTAATTCTCCAGAAATATTCAACAGGAATATATAATATGTATCAGGCATAATATACTATGTATTACGTATTACGATCCAGTATCGGATGTCACTGTTGCACAATTATGACCCATAGCATCACTATTTGTAAAAGACATTGTGGTTTTTGTACAAATTAACTATGTGACAAATGAAATTACTATTTTATCATTTTGTAATTAGATTACTTGAATATATAAATGATAAAAGTCATTATGATTAGTTCCGGATTAATAATATATGAGCAGTATCAATACATGTAAGGTTTAATCATTAAATATAAATAGTCATAGTATTATCGAGACTAGACATCGATAATGCGGAATATACTAGTATTGCACTTGTGCGCGTTATGGAAGCGTAACGGTATGTTCTTATATATTTGGGTATTGGATACTCATGCAAGTGTAATAGGAGGATCTGTTTCCCGATGGTACGGAAACAGCTTTGCTTTGGATAGACCCCTCAGAATCCCATTGTTAGTATGACTATGTGTCTATGGGAATCCGAATCAGTGTAGGTGTATTTTGTCTTAACCTGAGACTTGCATCGCTAATACTTGCGACAATCAGTACGCTTTGGTTTTGGTTGTCCGGGGCTTTAACAGGTTCTGTGTACGCCTCTTCTGGGTTTATTGAGAGTCGTAGTGTATCGGATGTGATGTCAAGATGGAAGTATCACTTCAGTCATATGGAGAGGATGATCACGTAGGGATACAAAAGTGGTACTCTAATATGTTGCAACTATCGGGATAATATGACAAGGTCATGATTATCCGATTAAAGAGACTAGTTGCTAGTGATCCGATATATACTTCATACGGGGCAGACACAATTCCAGCCCCAAGCCTAGCATGTGACATCCGATAATGGATCGTAATACGCAATACTTAGTATACTACGCTTGATAAAGAATATGTATTCCTTAAAAGAATATTTCTAGAGAATTGGGTAGACACGATACTTTACTATAAGGCAACCATGTCTTGTAAATCGGTAAGAACATGGTACGGGGTACGCACGTATTCGGATAGTCCGACGACCGGATTTATTGCCAACATATCCATGAATCTCATGGGTCGCTTCCCAAAGATTCACCGATGACGTTTGACTCAAACAGAATTAATCTAGGATTAATTATAAGAGAGAAAAAATTAATCTGGGATTATTTTCGGCAAGAATTTATCTGGGATAAAATTCGAATAGTAGAGAGAGAACGATTAATTTGGAATTAATCGATTAAATAATATATGGATATATTAATTGAAATTAGATTTCAATGCAGAATTAAAATTGGATTTTAATTCGGGCAATCGAATTAATTTATAATTAATTCGTAAGCGACTTTAATAATAATGTCGCAACGGAAAATTCATTAATTCGGAATTAAACGACTTTAATAATCATTGTAAGTATTTCCGCAACTTCTTTGAGTATTCACACAATATCATGATTAGAGATCCTTGACATGTTCTAGGAACCCTATCAATGGTATCAAGAGCCTTTTCTAAGCATGAAATGAGTTTAGGGTTTATATACTTTAATTTGGTTTTTTTTTATGTTTTGAGCATGATTTCTTCAAATTGTTTGTTTGGTTGAGCTTGGATGGTGATGAATTGGATTTGTGCATCTTAAAATTTGAGAAAAATTGATTGGATAAATTTTCCCTAATTTCCTTGCAAAAGCCGAATATGAACCCTAGAATATATCATGGTGATTTTTTTTATTTTAGACCTTTGGATGTGTTTAAAGCATGATGTGAATATTGATTGTTGATTTAATTAGATTGAAATCAAAATTGGATATTAATATGCCAAATTGTCGTGACTATAGAAGCATGAAATAGATTGATTTTGCTTCAATTGTGTTGGACATGAGTTGTTTAATTTAAGCATGATTAATTAGTTTAATTGGTGTTTTGGAAATATTGGTTTAACTAATTAATTATGGCTATTACACTTTAATTAAAATTAATGTGAAATTTGGAATTTTATATTAATTAAAATTAGTCTTTAAATTTGAATTGGGCTAATATTATTGTATTTGGGCTTAATGGGCTTGGTTGGGCCAAGCTTGGTTTATGATAATTTGATTGGATCCAAATTGGGCCTAAAACCATTCCATAAAGTCCAAATATAATAATTGAGCCTTTTAAATTTTTAATTGGGCCTAATGGGCCAAAATTGATTTTTGGCAAATATGGTGATTCCTAAATTGGGCCTTGGTTTGGGATTGGCCAAAGCCCATGCCTTAAGAATTAATTAAAGGCCCATTGGACTTTAATTAAATTGACATTGGATGTTAATTGGGCCTGTTGAGACCCATTTAGATTGGATTTAGAATCTAAGTCTAAAAGGCACATAAATAAGTGTAATTATTTAATTTGGAATTAAATTAGATTAGTATTGAATACAAATTAAATTGGATTTAAAATTGTAGTTCGATATAATTCAAGAATATGAACTTTAAGTACTTATTCTTAAACGAGTTGGACTCGCGCAAATCAAATCGTTGTTTGAACATTAGATGGTCATTAATTCAAAGATTAATTAATTGGATTAGATTGATTGAATAACATGCTTTGTGTGAATACATGGATGTATTGTATGAATAATGTATATCAGATGGATATTAGAAGGGTGAGGGCAATTTTGGAAATTGTTGTAATAAATTTAGAATTTATTAAATTGGACCTGCGTGTCCAGCTTTTTATCTATTGACTCTTTGTATTTCTCTTCTCACAAAATCCCCTCAATGTAAATGAGGTTTCGTTATTGTATTATGTGATTTGGTAGAAGTTGGAATAGTGCTAGCTGGGGAGAGGAAAGAGAGAGATTTGTTCTAGGAACAATTTGTTAAAATATCCATCTGCATATCATTATTATTTATTTCGCGCCTTATTATGCTTTTAGAATGCATGATTAAGGGTGTATGATGAGACCTAATCAAAGATAATAAATTGGTTGCCAATTTACGCAAAAACCCTCAATCAAATATTAAGCGTTTTCCTTCCATTGAGTGGTTCTCTCTCAAGATCCAAGATTGGCATTGGTTTGTTGGCCAAAGTCAAGATCAATGTCCATCACGGATGTGTTTGAACCATGAAAGCTTTGTTCCATATCGAATGTCTTAGGCAGTTGTGACTTATTGGCCAAAGTCAAGGTCACTTCTAGTTCATCGACATGGATTACGAAGCTTTCCCACTGTCAATGGGTTGCGCTTAACTGGAATCATTAAGCTTGTTGAGCCAAAGCCAAGGCTTAGTTGATTCAGAGGTAAAGGTTAGGAATATATTGGATATATTGACATATATATTGTATATTGTTTCGGACTTAGAGGTCCACCTACTGGATCTAGGAATTGGATGAGATCTAATTGATCTTAGAGATCTACCTAGTTAAGTTTCATACAGCTTTATTGGCCAAAGTCAAGGTTGTGTGTTATTTAACGGAATCCTAGCCCGCTAGGAAACTAGGTTTCCCGAGTATTCAACAGAGGGTTAGAGGCTCGCCGAAAATAGTGGGAGGCCAATATTGAATTTGTAATTTCGTTTAAATACTTGCCAAATACGTGCTTTCAAATTATTTTCGTCATTTTATATATTTATATTAGTTGGACTAATATTTTATTATTTTCTTTTAACAGTTGGACTGTACCCGAAATTGTTGATTGAATAGTTAGACTATTGCAATTCAAGATGGCTGGAAAGATCAACGTTATGGACATTATCATGGGCGAAAATGTCTTTAATGGTGTGAACTTTCCTGACTGGGATATGAACCTCAATGATTGTCCTGGGGGCTGAGAAGATGCTCTATACGATAGAGAGACCTCTCGGGCCTAAGCCCGTAATTGAGCAGCCACTTGAGCTTGAGCTTTGGAAGACTCACAGTGATGACAACTCAACTGCTCAATTCGTCATGCTTGCTGTAATGACCCCACAATTTTGTCGTCAAAACAAGGGATTGGATCCCCACGAAATGATGTTGAAATTGAGGGACCTTCATCGATCTAACCTTAGATCGCAGAAGTATGAGTTGTAGAAGAATCTCTTTTGTTTTCGAATGTCTGAGGGTACATCTGTCGAGCACCATATGTCGCAGATGATTACTGACATCGAACAGTTGGGTCAGCTAGGCATAACCTTTGAGGCCGAGACTTCCATAGATTTGATCTTACAGTCTCTTCCTGACAGCTGGAGCGGGTTCATCATGAACTAAAATGATGAACCAAGAGAAGACTCTTGGAGAGTTGATGGCAATGGTGAAAGAGGCAGAAAATAGCTTTTTAAATGGCAAGAAGCGTGAGGCGCACTTCGCTTCGACATCTTAGAATGCCAAGGCTTGGCCGAAGGCTTCTCGAGGTGTAAAGAATAAGAAGAAGAGAAATGGTAAGGCCAAATCATCAAAGTCTTCTGGGAAGGCAAAGGAAAAATCCTAAGATGTATGCCTACAGTGTGGCAAACAGGGTCACTGGAAGCGTGACTTCCGTGAGTATAAGGCGCACATGAAGGAAGTGAAAGTGGGCAAGACACCAGCTTCAGGTATGTTTGTTATTGAAATAAACATGTCTACTTCTAGCTTTAAAAATTGGATTTTTTATTCTGGTTGTGGTACTCATATATGTACTGATGTGCATGATCTGCAGATTAGCAGGAGACTGGCTTCAGGAGAGATCGACCTCCAAATTAGAAATGGGACTAGAGTCGCCGTTTTGGCTGTGGGACCTACATTTTGGAACTGCCCTCGGGGCATGTACCTAATTTATCAGACTGTTATTATGTACCTAGTTTGACTATACACATTATATATGTATCTTGTTTAAACCAATGTGGGTATACTTTTGTATTCAAACACCGGGTGTTTTGTTTATAAAAAATTTTTGAGATATGTAGTGCTGATGTTAATAATGGTCTTTATATTTTGAATATAAATCAATCTCAACATATAACATGACAAACAAAAGACTTAAATTAAGTAAAAAGTTGAAACTTATATGTGGCATTGTCGTCTGGGACACATTAACAAGACTCGTATATCCACACTTTCGAAGAGTGGGTACTTGGACGGATTTGATCCAAATTCATATGACGTCTGCGAATCTTATTTATTAGGCAAAATTCCTAAAACACTTTTTAGCGGTAAAGGTGCACGTGCTACTGAACTGTTAGCCCTCGTTCATAGTGAAGTATGTGGGCCCATGTCTAGCCAGGCTAGAGGTAGATATGAATACTTCGTAACCTTTAAGGATGATTGCATCGTGTTATGGTTATGTGTATATTATGAGATACAAGTAGAAATGTTTGAGAAATTCAAAGAGTTTCGACACGAAGTAGAAAAATAGACCGGCAAAAGTATTAAAACATTACTGTCGGACCGTGGTGGAGAATACTTAAGCAATGAGTTTCTCAATTACTTGAAAGAGTATGGTATTCTTTCACAATGGACTCCTCCCGAAACACCTCAATTAAACGGTGTGTCCCAATGGGAAACCAAATTTTGTTGGACATGGTAAGGTATATGATGAGTCGCACTGAGCTACCAATTTCCTTCTGGGGATATGCATTGAACAGTGCAATACTTATTTTGAATAAGGTTTCGTCAAATGTTATTCAACAGACTCCATATGAAATATGGACATGAAAGAAATCGGGTTTCTCATTCCTGAAGATTTGGGGATGCTGGGCATACATTAAACATTTGGGTGGTACCAAACTAGAACCCAAATCGGATAAGTGTCTATTTGTAGGTTATCCTAGGGAAACCAAAGGATATTACTTCTACCACCCACAAGAGAACATGGTCTTTGTTACTTTACATGCGATTTTCCTCGAAAAGGAATTCCTAAATGCAGTGGTAAGTGGGAGGAAAGTAGAACTCGATGAAAATCGGAGTGATACTGTTCCTGGCACCGATTTCTTAACGGAACACGAACAGTTCATCAGGGATGAGATTGTACCATAATCTTATAATACACATGAACCACGTAGATCAAAGAGAGTCAGAAAACAACCTGAGAGGTATGGGTTTCTGATCTCACCTCACGTAGATATTAATCTTATTGAGGATAACGAGCCGGCTACGTATGAGGAAGCGATACAAGGTATCGACTCCGTTTTGTGGCAACAAGCCATGAATTCCGAAATGGATTCTATGTATAGAAACCAAGTTTGGACACTGGTTGATGCACCAGAAGGCGTAAATCCTATTGGTTGTGAATAGGTCTTCAAGAAGAAGACGAACATGGATGGCAACATACAAACGTACAAAGCAAGGCTTGTAGCGAAAGGGTATCGTCAACGACATGGTGTCAATTATGACGAAACGTTTTCACATGTTGCCATGATTAAATCCATTCGGATAATGCTTGCTATTACTGCATATTTCGATTATGAAATATGTTAGATGGACGTCAAAACCGCTTTCCTTAACGGAAACCTTTTGGAGGATGTTTATAAGCAAAGCCTGACGGTTTTATCGTACCAAAATATGCAAACAAGGTTTGCAAGTTAAATCGATCCATTTTTGGATTGAAGCAAACATCGCCTTCTTGGAACCAACGTTTTGCTGAGATCAAAAAAGAATATGATTTCATTCAAAACGAAGATGATCCTTGTATATATAAGAAGGTTAGTGGGAGCGTACTGACATTCATTGTCCTTTATGTAGATGATGTATTGCTTCTTGGCAATGACATTCCATGCTACAATCGGTGAAAGCTTGGCTTTCATTAAAATTCTCCATGAAAAATCTGGGAGAAGCAGCTTTTATTCTAGGAATAAGGATCTACCAGGATAGATCTAGAAAGCTGCTTGGACTCTCCCAGAGCTTGTACTTTGACAAAGGGTTGAAGAGATTCAATATGGATCAGTCTAAAAGGGGACTGTTGCCAGTGTCATATGGCGCCTCTCTATCTAAGGACATGTGTCCTAAAACTCAAGATGAGAGAGACAACATGAGTTGGATCTCATTCTCTTCTGCAGTCGGATCGATCATATATGCCATGATATGTACGCGATCTGATGTCTCGTATGCTTTGAGCATGTGTAGTCACTATCAGGCCGATCCAGGTGATGGTCACTGGGTTACGGTTAAGAACATCCTTAAGTATCTTAGATGAACTAAGGATGCTTTCTTAATCTATGGAGATGGAGAACATGAGGTACCTGGGTTTACCGATGCAAGTTTCCAAACCGATAAAGACGACTGTAAGTCGCAATCCGGGTACATATTTTGTTTGAACAACGGAGCAGTGAGTTGGAAATCTTCCAAGCAAAAGACTGTTGCCGATTTAACAACAGAAGTGGAATATATCACTGCAGCTGAGGCAGCAAAAGAGGCAGTTTGGATCCGAAAATTCCTAATTGGATTAGGAGTAGTTCCGTTAGCAGCTGAGGTTGTTCCTTTGTACTTCGACATTTCCATCTGATTTGTGAGATCATACATCGTGACAATGTGAAGATCGAGAAGGTCACAACAGATGACAACATTGCAGATCCGCTGACGAATGCTATTTCTCAGCAAATGTTTGAGCGGCATGTACATAGTTCAGGTGTTAGATACTTTAGTAATTGGCTATAGGACAAGTGAGAGATTGTTGGACAATTATGACCCATAGCATCACTATTTGTAAAAGACATTGTGGTTTTTGTACAAATTAACTATGTGACAAAGGAAATTGTTATTTTATCATTTTGTAATTAGATTACATGAATATATAAATGATAAAAGTCCTTATGATTAGTTTCAGATTAATAAGATATGAGACAATATCAATTCATGTAAGGTTTAATCATTAAATATCCATAGTCGTAGTATTATCGAGACTAGACATTGATAATGCGGAATAGACTAGTATTGCACGTGTGCGCGTTATAGAAGCGTAACGGCACAGTTCTCATATATTTGGGTATTGGATACTCATGCAAATGTAATAGGAGGATCTGTTTGCCGATGGTACGGAAACAGTTTTACTCTGGATAGACCCCTCAGAATCTCATTGGTAGTATGACTATGTGTCTATGGGAATCCGAATCAGGGTAGGTGTATTTTGTCTTAACCTGAGACTTGCATCGCTAATACTTGCGACAATCAGTACGCTTTGGTTTTGGTTGTCCGGGGCTTTAACAGATTCTGTGTACGCCTCTTCTGGGTTTATTGAGAATCATAATGTATTGGGTGTGAAGTCAAGATGAAAGTATTGTTGGGTTTCTATTAAGTCCCAAGATCGATTTCAAGCTATGAAACATGTGTGAATACAACAAGAAGTACGGCGGAATCATACTTACATTGATCGATTATGCGATGCGATGAACAAAAATCCTTGTGCTCCTCCTAGAAGCTCTCGGCAGTGGGCTTTTTGTTCTCCTCCAAAAATTCGGTCATGTCCTCCATTGATGCTCCAAGCTCCAAATGATGATTCCATTCTCACAATTTGGTTTCCCTATCACCTTCGCAAGACCCCGAATGTGTGCTAGCACTCTTGAAATTTTGCCACAAAATTTCTATTTCCCTTCTTGTTGTTCTCGGCAATTGCCAAAATTTGGAGAAGGAAATGTGGTCCAAGACCGTGAGAGAGGAGAGAGTGAGAGGAGAGAATAAGTGTTAAGGGTTGGTTTGTATTAGATTTCCAAAACTAATACCAATTTTCACTTTCAAAAGGTCAAGGCATTAAAGCCAACCAACTACCACCATCAATCACTCATGACAAGTTGTCAAATCATTCAAAGTGACTAGGCATCACATCAATCGATTGACTAGTGATTTGACGCTTGATGTGACTTATGGGCCGCACTTGAATTTGAAATGCGAGTGCGCCGGTAAACACTCCCGGGCTCAGGTTCGCTAATTCCGAATTAACGAATTTTCTATTGCGAAGTAATTAAATCAAATTTAATTAAATAATTATGCCTAGCAAAATTACTATTCATATCGCTAGCGAATTAAATCTAAATTAACTCGTTCGCCCGAATTAAAATCTAATTTTAATTCCGCGTCGAAATCCAATTTCGTATAATATATCGAATATATTATTTTATCGATTAATTCCAAATTAATCATTCTCTCTCTTTAAATAATATTTTATCCCAGATAAAATATCTCCGTAATTAATCCCAGATTAATTTTCTCTCTCTTATAATTAATCCCAGATTAATAAAGTGTGAGTCATACGTCATCGGTGAATCTTCGCGAAGCGACCCATGAGATCCCCGGATATGTTGGTAGTAAATTCGGTCGTCGGACTATCCGAACACGTACGTACCTACTACTACATTTTTACCGATTTGCAAGACATGGTTGGCTTCTAGCAAAGCATTGTGCCTACCCAATTCTCCAGAAATAATCTTACTGGAATATGTGATCTATATCAGGCGTGGTATACGTAGTATTGCGTATTACGATCCAGTATCAGATATCACGTGCAAGGCCTGGGGCTGGAATTGTGTCTGCCTCATACGAAGCATATATCGGATCTCTGGTAACTAGTCTCTATTGTCGGATAATCATGACCTAGTCATATTATCCCGATGACTGCAGTACATAAGAGCACCAGTTCTGTATCCTACATAATCATCATCTCCACAATGACTGGAGTGATACTTCCATCTTGACATCACACCCAATACACTACGATTCTCAATATACCCAGAAGAGGCGTACATACAACCTGTTAAAGCCCTGGACGACCAAAACCAAAGTATATTGATTGTCGCAAGTATTAGCGGTGCAAGTCTCAGGTTAAGACCAAATACACCTACCCTGATTCAGACTTCCATAGACACGTAGTCATACTACCAATGGAATTCTGAGGGGTCTATCCAGAGCGAAGCTGTTCTCGTACCATCGGTAAACACAACCTCCTATTACACTTGCATGAGTATCCTATACCCAATATATGAGAACTATGTCGTTATGCTCCCACAACGCGCACAAGTGTAATACTAGTTTTTTACGTATTATCGATGTCCAATCTCGATAATACTCTGACTAGGGATATTTAATGATTAAACCATCGTGGATTGATACTGTCTCATATCATCTCAATCCGGAACTAATCATATGGACCTTCTATCATTTATACATCTTGGTAATCTAATTACAAATGATAAAAAAGTAATTTCCTTTGTCACATAGTTAATTTGTACAACAACACCATGATTTGTACAAATAGTGATGCTATGGGCCATAACTGTCCAACAAGTATCACTTCAGTCATATGGAGATGATGATCACGTAGGGATACAAAACTAGTACTATAATATGTTGCAACTATCGAGATAATATGACAAGGTCATAATTATCCGATTAAAGAGACTAGTTGCTAGTGATCCGATATATGCTTCGTACGGGGCAGACACAATTCCAACCCCAGGCCTAGCATGTGACATCCAATACTGATCGTAATACGCAATACTTAGTATACTACGCTTGATAAAGATTATGTATTTCTTAAAAGAATATTTCTCGACAATTGGGTAGGCACAGTGCTTTGCTAGAAGCCATCCATATTTTGTTAATCGGTAAGAACATGGTACGGGGTACGCACGTGGTCGGATAGTCCGACGACCGAATTTACTGCCAACATATCCAGGAATCTCATGGGTCGCTTCCCAAAGATTCACCGATGACGTTTGACTCGAACAGAATTAATCTAGGATTAATTATAAGAGAGAGAAAATTAATCTGGGATTATTTTCGGCAAGAAGTTATCTAGTAAAAAATTCGAATAGTAGAGAGAGAACGATTAATTTGGAATTAATCGATTAAATAATATATTGGATATATTAATTGAAATTAGATTTCAATGCGGAATTAAAATTGGATTTTAATTCGGGCAAACGAATTAATTTAGAATTAATTCGTAAGCGACTTTAATAATAATATTGCAACGGAAAATACGTTAATTCGAAATTAAACGAACCCGGGCCCAAGTGAAGTTGCGTGTTGGATTTTTCGACTTAAATTCGGAATTTACAAGTGGTGGGACCCACTTGACTTACATCAACCAGTTTGACTAGTGATGGAAGTAGTTGATGGTTGAGTGTAAAGCTTAGATTGCTTGTTTTTCATTCAACCAAAGTCCAACAAACTTTGTTATTTGGAATGACATATACCAAATTTTTTTTGGTAAATGGTAATTGATTTTAGAAATCAAATATCAAGAAAACAAAAACACTCTCCTCTCTCCCTCCTCCAAAAAGGCGAGAGCTTCTCCTCTTCCTTTAGAATTGTTGTTGCAAATTTTTTTCAAGTTAGCACTCTCAATGAGTCATTCAAGGTGTTAGGGAAACTAATACCTTGTGTTTGGAACACAAATAAAGGCTTGGAGCTCTTCTCATGGATCAAAAGTTTTGAACTTCATACATCCATCAAATCTTATCATTATAAGTATTTCTGCAACTTCTTTGAGTATTCGCACATATATCATGATTAGATATCATTGGCATGTTCTAGGAACCCTAACAGTCACATGCTAGGCTTGGGGCTGGAATTGTGTCTGCCCCGAACGAAGCATATATCGAATCAGTCGCAACTAGTCTCTGTAATCGGATAATCATGACCTAGTCATACTATCCCGTTAGCTGCAGCATTTAAGAGTACTAGTTTTGTATCCCTACGTGATCATCATCTCCATATGACTAATGTGATACTTCTATCTAGACATCACACTCAATACACTATGATTCTCAATAAACCCAGAAGAGGCGTACACATAACCTGTTAAAGCTCCGGACGACCAAAACCAAAGCGTACTGATTGTCGCAAGTATTAGCGATGTAAGTCTCAGGTGAAGACCACATACACCTACCCTGATTCGGATTCCCATAGACACATAGTCATACTACCAATGAGATTTCGATGGGTCTATCCAGAGCAAAGTTATTCCCAGTCCAACGGCTAACAGAACCTCCTATCACACTTGCATAAGTATCCAATACTTAAATATATGAGAACTATGCCGTTAAGCTTCCATAACGCGCATAAGTGTAATACTAGTCTATTCCGCATTATCGATGTCTAGTCTCGATAATACTACGACTATGGATATTTAATGACTAAACCGTTCGTGGATTAATATTGTCTCATATCTTATTTATCTGGAACTAATCATAAGGACTTTTATCATTTATATATCCAAGTAATCCAATTATAAAATGATAAAATAGCAATTTCCTTTGTCACATAGTTAATTTGTACAAAAACACAATGTCTTTTACAAATAGTGATGCTATGGGTCATAATTGTCCAACAATCTCCTACTTGGCTCCCTGAACTATGTACATGTTCATCAAACTTTTACTGAGAGATAGCTTTCGTCAGTGGATCTGCAATATTGTCATATAAAGCGATCTTTTTGATCTTCACATCACCACGATGTATGATCTCACGAATCAGATGAAACCGTCGAAGTACATGATTGGATCGTTGATGAGACCGCGGTTCCTTAGCCTGCACTATAGCCCCATTATTGTCACAATACAAAGGTACGGGCTCAGCTGCTAACGGAACTACTCCTAATCCAATTAGGAATTTACGGATCCAAACTGTTTCTTTTGCTGCCTCAGCTGCAGTGATATATTCCGCTTCTGTTGTTGAATCGACAACAGTCTCTTGCTTGGAAGATTTCTAGCTCACTGCTCCGTTGATCAAACAAAATATGTACCCCAATCGTGACTTACAGTCGTCTTTATCGGTTTGGAAATTTGCATTGGTGAACCCAGTCACCTCAAGTTCTCATTCTCCATATACTAAGAAAGCATCCTTAGCTCATCTAAGATACTTAAGGATGTTCTTAACAGAAATCCAGTGACCATCGCCTCGATCGGCCTGATATCGAATGCACATGCTCAAAGAATATGAGACATCAGGTCGCGTATATATCATGGCATACATGATCGATCCAACTGCAGAAGGGAACGGGATCCGACTCATATTATCTCTCTCATCTTTAGTTTTATGACACATGTCCTTAGATAGAGAGACGTCATGTGACACTGGAAGCCGCCCACTCTTTTGCGGATCCATGTTGAATCTCTTTAACACTTTGTCAAGGTACTAGCTCTGGGAGAGTCCAAGCAGCTTTCTAGATCTATCCCGGTAGATCCTTATTCCCAGAATAAAGGCTGCTTCTCCCAGATCTTTCATGGAGAATTTTAATGAAAGCCAAGTTTTCACCGATTAACCTTCTTATATACACAAGATCATCTTCGTTTTGAATGAAACCATATTCTTTTATGATCTTATCAAAACGTTGGTTCCAAGAACGCGATGCTTGCTTCAATCTATAAATTTATCGATTTAACTTGCAAACCTTGTTTGCATGTTTTGGCACAACAAAATCGTCAGACTATTACATATAAACATCCTCCAAAAGGTTTCCATTAAGGAAAGCGGTTTTCACGTCCATCTGCCATATTTCATAATCGAAATATGCAGCAATAGCAAGTATTATCCGAATGGATTTAATCATGGCAACATATGAAAACATTTTGTCGTAATCGACACCATGTCGTTGACGATACCCTTTCACTACAAGCCTAGTTTTGTATGTTTGTATGTTGCCATCCATGTACGTCTTTTTCTTGAAGACTCATTTACAACCAATCGGCTTAATGCCTTCTGGTGCATCAACCAGTGTCCAAACTTGGTTGGTATACATGGAATCCATTTCGGACTTCATGGCATCTTGCCATAAAGTGGAGTCGATACCTTGTATCGCTTCCTCATACGCAGATGGTCCATCTTCCTCAATGAGATTAATATCTACATGAGGTAACCCATACCTCTCATATTATTTTCTGACTCTCTCCGACATACCTGGTTCTTGTGTATTAGAAGATTGTGGTACAGTCTCATCCCTGATGAAATGTTCGTGTTCCATTAAGGAATCGGTGCCAAGAATAGTATCACTCAGATTTTCATCGAGTTCGACTTTCCTCCCACTTACCACTGTATTTAGGAATTCCTTTTCGAGGAAAACCGCATGTAAAGCAACAAATACCTTGTTCTCTTGTGGGTGGTAGAAGTAATATCATTTGGTTTCCCTATGATAACCTACAAATAGGCACTTATCCGATTTGGGTTCTCGTTTGGTACCATCCAAACGTTTAACGTATACCCAGCATCCCCAAATCTTCAGGAATGAGAAACCCAGTTTCTTTCCTGTCCATATTTCATATGGAGTCTGTCCAACAGACTTTGACGGAACCTTACTCAAAATAAGTATTGCACTATTCAATGCGTATCCCCATAAGGAAATTGGTAGCTCAGTGCGACTCATCATTGACCTTACCATGTCTAACAAAATTCGGTTTCTCCGTTCGGACACACCGTTCAATTGAGGTGTTCCGGGAGGAGTCCACTCTGAAAGAATACCATTGCTTAAGTATTCTCTGCCATGGTCCGACCGCAGTGTTTTAATACTTTTACCGATCAGTTTTTCTACTTCGTGTCGAAACTCTTTGAATTTCTCAAAAGTTTCCGACTTAAGTCTCATAAGATACACATAACCATAATGTGATGCATCATCCGTAAAGGTTACGAAGTATTCACCTCTAGCCTGGCTAGACATGGACCCGCATACGTCACTATGAACGAGGTCTAACAATTCGGTGGCACATACACTTTTGCATAATAAACAGGATTCGCAGACGTCATATGAATTAGGATCAAATTCGTCCAAGTATCCACTCTTCGAAAGAATGGATATACGAGTCTTGTTAATGTGCCCCAGACGATAATTCCACAGATAAGTTTCATCTATTTTACTCAATTTGAGCCTTTTGTTTGTCATATTATATGTTTGAGATTCATTTATATTCAAAATATATATACCATTATTAACATCAGCTGTACATATGTCAAAATCATCTTTATAAATAAAACACCCAGTGTTTCGGAATACAAAGGTATACCCACATTGGGTTAAACAAGATACAGAGATAATGTTTCTAGTCAAACTAGGTACATAATAACAGTCTCCTAAATTAAGTACATGCCCCGAGGGCAGATTCAAAATATAGGTCCCAACGGCCAAAACGGCGACTCTTGTCCTATTTCCAACTCGGAGGTCGATCTCTCATGAAGCCAGTTTCCTGCTAATCTGCAGATCCTGCACATCAGTACATATATGAGGACCACATCCAGAATCAAAAATCAAATTTTTAAAATTAGAAGTAGACATGTTTATTTCAATAACAAACATACCTGAAGCTGGAGCCTTTCCGCCTTCACTTCCTTCATATGCGTCTTGTACTCACGGCAGTCACGCTTCCAGAAACCCCATTTGCCACAATGTAGGCAGACATCTTGGGATATGTCATTTTCCTTCCCAGAAGACTTTGATGATTTGGCCTTTCTTTTCTTTTTCTTCTTCACACCTCCAGAAGCCTTCGGCCAAGCCTTGGCCTTCTGAGATGTCGAAGTAAGATGCGCCTTGCGCTTCTTGCCCTTCAGAAGCTCTGCCTATGCTTCTTTTAGCATCACCATCAACTCTCCAAGAGTCTTCTCTTGGTTCATCATGTTGTAGTTCATGATGAACCTGCCCCAGCAGTCGGGCAGAGACTATAAAATCAAATCTATGGAAGTCTTAGCCTCGAAGGTTATGCCTAGCTGACCTACCTATTCGATGTTAGCAATCATCTGTGACACATAGTGCTCGACAGATGTACCCTCTGACATACATGAGTGAAAGAGCTTCTTTTGCAATTCATACTTCTGAGATCTAAGGTTAGATCTGTAAAGGTCCTTTAATTTCAACATCATGTTGTTGGGATCCAATCCCTTATTTTGACGACGAAATTAAGGGGTCATTGCAGCAAGCATGACAAATTGAGTAGTTAAGTTGTCATCACTATGAGTCTTCCAAAGCTCATGATCAAAAACCCGCTCATGTCCGGGCTCAAGCCCGAGAGGTCTGTCTATAACATAGAGTAACTTCTTGGCTCCCAGGACAATCATGAGATTCATCTCCCAATCTGGAAAATTTGCACCGTTAAAGACATTATCGCCCATGACGATGTCTCTAACACTAATCTTTCCAGTCATCTTGATTGCAATAGTCTAACTATCCAATCAAAGATATCGGGTACAATCAAATGTAATGATTTCTATAGTCCGACTATATAATCAACTACATATGAAGTTTTAAGAGTACAGTCCAACTGTTCAATAAAAACAATAAAATATTAGTCCAACTAATGTAAATATATAATGACGAAAATAATTTAAAAGCGAGTATTTGGTAAGTATTAAACGAAATTGAAAATCTAATACTAGCCTCCCACTATTTTTCGGTGAGCCTCTAACCCTCTGTTGAGTACTCGGGAAACCTAGTTTCCTAGTGGGCTAGGAACCCGTTAAATAACACATAACCTTGACTTTGGCCAACAAGCTGTATGAAACTTAATTAGGTAGATCTCTAAGATCAATTAGATCCCATCCAATTCCTAGATCCGGTAGGTGAACCTCCAAGTCCAAGATATATATCCAATATATATTTCCTAACCTTTTCCTCTGAATCAACTAAACTTTGGCTTTGGCTCAACAAGCTTAAAGATTCTAGTTAAGCGCGACCCATTGACAGTGGGAAAACTTCGTAATCCACATCGATGAACAAGAAGTGACCTTGACTTTGGCCAACAAGTCACAATTGCCGAAGATATATGATATATAACAAAGCCTTCGTGGTTCAAACACATCCGCGATGGACAATGATCTTGACTTTTTCCAACAAATCAAAGCCAATCTTGGATCTTGAGAAAGAACCACTCAATGGAAGGAAAACACTTAATATTTAATGAGGGTTTTTCGCGTAAATTGGAAACCAATTTATTATCTTTGATTAGGTCTCATCATACACCCTTAAACATGCATTCTAAAAGCATAATAAGGCGTGATAAATTAATAATGATATACGGATGGATATTTAACACAATTCGTTCCTAGAACAAATCTCTCTCTTTCCTCTCTCATGTTAGCACTTCTACCCAATTACATAATACATTAAAGAAACCTCTTTTACATTGAGGGGAATTGGTGAGAAGAGAAATACAAAGAGTAAAGAGATGATAGGCTGGACAAGCAGGTCCAATTTAAAAAATTCCAAATTTATTACAACAATTTCCAAAATTGCCCCACTCGTCTAATATCCATCTGATATACATTATTCATACAAATACATCCAAGTATTCACACAAAGTATGCTGTTCAATCAATCTAATCCAATTAATTAATCTTTGAATTAATGACCATCCAATGTTAATACAACGATTTGATTTGCGCGAGTCCAACTCGTTTAAGAATAAATACTCAAAGTACGTATTCTTGAATTATATCGATCTACAATTTTAAATCCAATTTAAATTGTATCCAATACTAATTTGAATTTAATTCCAAATTAAATAATTACACTTATTTATGTGCCTTAAAGACTTGGATTTCAAATCCAATCTAATTGGGTCTCAAAGGCCCAATTAGCATCCAATGCCTATTTAATTAAAGTCCAATGGACTTTCAATTAATTATTTAGGCATCGGCTTTGGTCAATATGGATCCAACCCAATAGCCAAGGCCCAATTAGGAATCACCCTATGCCAAAAATCAATTTAGGCCTATTAGGCCCAATTAAATTATTAAAGGCCCAAAAGTCATATTTGGACTTTATGGAAATGTTTTTAGGCCCAATTGGATCCAACCCAATTATCTAAAACCAAAATTGGCCCAACCAAGCCCATTAGCCCAAATATAGCAAATTAGCCCAATCCAATTTTAAAGACTAATTTATATTAACATAATATTACAAATATCACATTAATTTCATTTAAAGTGTAATTAACACAATTAATTTATTAATCTAATATTTCCAAGACATTAATTAATCAAATTAATCATGCTTAATATTTCAATTCATTTCCAACACAATTGAAGCAAAATCAATCCATTCCAACATGCTATAGCTCACGGCAATGGCCATAAATAACATACAATTTTGATTTCAATCTAATTAAACCAACAATCAATATTCATTTAATGCCTTAAACTCATCCAATAGTCTAAATCAAAAATTACCATGAGTGTTCCAAGGGTTCTTATATTCGGCCATGTGAAATAATTTGGGGAAAATTTAATCTAATCAATTTTCTCAAATCCTATGATGCACAAATCCAATTCGTCAGCATCAAAACACAACCAAACAACCAATTTGAAAAAAATACATACTCCAAGCACAAAATCCCCAAATAAATTCAATAAACCCTAAACTCAAATCATGCTTAGATATGGCTTTGATACCATTGTTAGTTTCCTAGACATGCCCAAGGTCTCTAAGTCATGATATTGTGTGTGAATAATCAAATGAGTTGCGGAAAAACCGTACATTGATCGGATGAGTGATTTTCACAAATCTTTGTATGTTGGAAGCTCCAAGCTTTGTGTTGAGTGTTTCCAACCCAAGGGTGAGTTTCCCTATCACCTCACAAGACTCCTTAAGTGCTAGCTTGCTTGATTTTTGAAGCAAAATCATTGGAGAATAGAACCCAAGGTCACGGCAAAGAAGAAGAAATGAAGATATAGTATTTGTGATTTTTTATTTTCCAAAAACTAATACACAAAATTGACTTTCAAAAAGCTTATATGCTTTTCAAAAAAGCTAAACAAAGTGTGTTAGAAGAAGTTGAATTAAGAGCTCCCAACTACTTCCATCAACTAGTTGACAACTGATGTAAGTTAGTGGGTCCCACCACTTAAATTCAAAATTCAAGTTGGCTTGCTCAACACACTTCGAGCTCGGGTTTGTTTAATCCGATTAAACGAATTTTCCTTCGCGACGTAATTAAATCCAATTTAATTAAATAATAATGCCTAGCAAAATTATTACGAAAGTCGCTTGCGAATTAATTCCAAATTAATTCGCTCGCCCGAATTAAAATCCAATTTTAATTCCGCATTGAAATCCGATTTCAATTAATATATTCAATATATTATTTAATCAATTAATTCCAAATTAATCGCGTTCTCTCTTCTATTCGAATTTTATCCCTGATAAATTCTTGCCACAATTAATCCTAGATTAGTTTTCTCTCTCTCATAATTAATCCTAGATTAATTATGTTCGAGTCAAATGTCATCGGTGAATCTTTGGGAAGCGACCCAAGAGATCCATGGATATGTTGGCAGTAAATACGGTCATCGGATCATCCGAACACGTGCGTACCCCGTACCACATTCTTACTGATTTACAAGACATGATTGGCTTCTAGCAAAGCACCGTGCCAACCTAATTCTCCAGAAATATTCAACAAGGAATATATAATCTGTATCAGACATAGTATATTATGTATTGCGTATTACGATCCAGTATCGGATGTCACATGCTAGGCCAGGGGCTGGAATTGTGTCTGCCCCGTACGAAGCATAAATCGGATCACTAGCAACTAGTCTCTGTAATCGGATAATCATGACCTAGTCATATTATCCCGATAGCTGCAGTATTTAATAGTATTAGTTATGTATCCCTACGTGATCATCGTCTCTATATGACTGAAGTGATACTTCCATCTTGACATCACACCCAATACACTACGATTCTCAATAAACCCAGAAGAGGCGCACACAGAACCTGTTAAAGCTCCGGATGACCAAAACCAAAGCGTACTGATTGTCACAAGTATTAGCGATGCAAGTCTCAGGTTAAGACCACATACACCTACTCTTATTCAGATTCCCATAGACACATAGTCATACTACCAATGGGATTCCGAGGGGTCTTGTTAGACATTATGACCCATAGCGTCACTGTTTTGTAAATGATATTGTATTATTGTACGAAATTAACTATGTGATAATGAAATTGCCTTTTGCCGTTTTGTAAATTATTTACTTCGATATATTAATGGCTAAAGTCCATATGATTAGTTCCGTATTGAGATGATATGAGACAGTATCAATATAAAAGGTTTAGTCATTAAATATCCATAGTCAGAGTATTATCGAGATCGGACATCGATAATGCGGAATAGACTAGTATTGCACTTGTGCGCGTTGTGATGGCACAACGGCATAGTTCTCATATATTTAAGTATTGTATACTTATGCAAGTGCGATAGGAGGTTGTGTTTTACCGATGGTACGGAAAACAGCTTCGCTCTGGATAGACCCCGCGGAATCCCATTGGTAGTAT
>SKCR01033023.1:0-43050 GCA_019454045.1 Zanthoxylum bungeanum | reverse complement strand
ACTTTATGTGTGTGTGTGAATAGACACTTATTCTGCTCATGTCTTTCTGCTAGCTAGCTTATTCTTTGGTTGTTCCCTAAGAATATATATATATAAGCTCTTAAAAATAAAAAATAAAAAATAAAAATTAAAAAACCACCTCATTTTCATGAAGTTCCATTGTGTTTTTTCTTCTCCTTTTAGCTTGCTTTCTTTAAAACCTAACAAAGAATAGCATTTTTTTTTATATATATATATAAATGTCCCCATTGATGGGCTAATCATCAAAGCTAGTCTGTATATCCCAACTAGGTTGACACCCAAAGACTTGCCTAATCATGCATATTTGATCTTTTTGATTCTCTTCTCTTGAACTATAACCATATATTAAAGTGCACTAAGTAAGAAATTTACTCATGACTTCTAAATATTGAAATAAGTCATTTCTCAATGGAAGTAGTTCTCAGTCGATGTGGGATTATCTCCTTAACAGAGTTTTCATATTGATGAACATTTTGTAACTCGTATTTCTTCTTTGTTAATTTATATATTTGAGTGTTGATAAGAAATTGCTTAGCTAGCTAATGTTGCTCACTTATGAGAAAAAAATGATTCAGTGGTTTTTGTTCTGTCCCTCCAAGACCATAATCATGATGGAGTAATTATATAAATATAAATACTCATCATCATAAATTTTTTTAGTGGGTGAAAAGGAAGTAATTGAAGAAAGAAACCTCAAATATTTTTTCTGCTAGCATTTAAGGGAATCCTTAATTTCTTTGACAAATCCACCTAAAAATGGAGGTATCTCTTTATATTTTTGATTTTGTGGGCTCATATTTTTAATGTTACTTGCAATGAAAACTTAGTTTGAAAGCTTAAATCTTGTGTGATCTATGGACCCATTATTGGAAATCTTGATATTAAAGCTACATATATACTCTTTGAAACTTCCTTTGTGTTGTTATGGAGAAATTGGATATCACATGGGGTGAGTTCTTGTTACTTTATTTCAATCAGCAGATTATGTAAAGTTAGTGAAGATTATAAATAAGACAATAAAAGACAGCCTTTTCTTTTCTTTCCCTTTTCTTTCTTCTGCCTTTCTCTTTGTTTCAGTAATTCTTTTTTTTTTTTTTTCTTTTTTCTTTTCTGCATGGCTTTCACTGATTAGAATATTCTTTCTTTGTGTTTTGATTTGTTGCAGGGAAGCTTGGTTGCATGGCAAAACAAAGGATTCTTCTATAAACATACCATCTCTCGAGGTACATTTTCATTTCTAACCTCTAATTTTCAAAATGTTTTTTTTTTTTTAAGTTAGTGTAGTAATAACTTACATAATATATATATATATATATATATGGGTGCCGACTAGTTAAGTTGATAAAATCTCATGTTGAAAAATAAGAGGTCTGAGATTCGAATCCTGCTCATATGAGTGGGGAGGGGGTTGAGTTGCTATTAGACTAAATATATATGAAGAAATGAGAACAGGCAAAGAGTCTTGCAAAGGCTGATTTTATTTTTTTAACTCACATTCAAGGGGACAATTTTGTCATTTCCTTTTAGCCCTAAAAGAACTACTACTACCCCTTATAGTAAATTTAGTTCAAAGTTCAAACCTAATCCCTTGACTCATCAATCTTTTCAGATCAATAATGCAGTAGTGTCATAAAATAATTCTCATATGGGAATAATTTAAGGGAAAAAGAAAAACTGTAGCAGGCTTTTTTTTTTTTTTCATGTACTATATAATTGATTAATATTCTTCTTAAGAGTCAAAATATCCTTTTGTTTCCAATCATCTCACACTTGTCTTGTGTTGTGTGTTACTATTTTATTTGCTGATAATAAAATAATTAATTATTATTTTTATTGGAATTTATATTAAGCAGGAAATTGATCCAAAATGCTTGAGCTATGAAGGAATGTCAGATGTAAGCTCACCAAACATATCAAGGACAAGCCCCAATAAGAAGCCAAATCTTGAGTTTACATTGGGCAGGCCACATTGATTTGTCCTAATTACTACACACAACACTAATACTACAACTACTCATTTTGAAATCATTATCTTTCTTTGCTTTCTTTCCTTCTCATAAAAGAGAACCAGGTACATGCTGCTGAGATTAAATTAGAGAAAAAAGAAAGGCTAGAAAAAGAAAAAGAGAGAGAGAGAGAGAGCAAAAGCAAGACAATGAGACAAGAAATACAGAAAGCAACAAAAGGGGGGAAAACAAAAGGGGAAAAAAAAAAGAAGTAAAAAGTTTTTTTTAAAAAAAAAAATTGCATCATGACCTTGGTTCTTATTATCAAGCTCTGAGTTCCAACTCAGACGTTCTCAACTTAATAAGGTAGAACATCATTAAAAGATAAGAAAATACATATTTCAATATATTAAAGACAGACAAACACTATATTGAAATCTATGTGTTTCTCTGTTTTTTAGTAAAGTTCTTAACTTATTAAGTTGAAAACATCCTTATAATAACCTTAATAAATATATAAATATATATATATATATAAATATTCCTATGTAAATATGAAATCTAATTGATTTTGTATGTTACTCAAGAGGAGAATGAAGAAGTGAGAACTTTTGATAGAGTGTGACCTTTAACTTTTGATATATGTATATGTATATATATGTATGTATATTTTAATTTTTCGTCTTCAAGGTTTTTGTGGCTTTATGCTTTAAGATCAACAAAGGCAAAGAGAATGTTGAGTGAAGGAATTAATTGAGAAGTAAAGACATGCTTGAATGCGTGATAAAATTGTTAAAAACAAAAACAAATAGAAAAGATGAGATATTGGAAAGTGTAATTCTTTTACGCCTTTTAAAAAAAAAAAGAAATGTTCATGGGTTTGATTCATCATGATAGCATAAATGAATAAAAAAAACTCATGTAACTATTAAAATTAGGGAAATGTATTACAATTAAATAAAAGTATATGAAATAGATATCATAATTATCCACTTGTCAATAAGTACTCGCTTAAGCTTACTAGGTCAAGATACTCCTACTACATAAAGTAAGTTTTGAATTCAATTCATCATTACTACATAAAAATATGTTTTGAATCTGATTCATCGGTGAATAAAAAACTTATATAATTATTAATTTTCATGACTTGTTCTATTAGCCCATAGGCTCTTGTTCTCGCAACCTTCGAATATAGTTCTATTATTTTTCGGATTTTTTCTCATCTTCTTCAAGACCTAATCAATGATGATCTGCAAAGTAAAATCTAATATCTATAAATATGAAATAGATATTCTGATTCTCTTTTTATTTTCCTTTTTATTTTTTCTTTTTAAATAAAAATTTATTTTAACATACTTTCAAAATTTTGAAATCATCATATTTTTTTTATATAAAATAAGAAATTTTATTAAAAATAGACAATAAAACCCAACAGTTCACAAAAAGTGAAACTGTGAGCAAAACATGAGAGACAAAACTACAAGAATATCACCCACAAATACTCCAACAACAAATCCATTCCTATGAGAACTAGAGGGAATCACCCGAAGTCAAGAAATCTTCATAACTTAAAGATATCCAACTACAAGAGAGAGATAAGATCTTCATATAAGTTTGAGGTAGAGATGAACATGAACTGTTGAATGATCTTTGATTGATTTCCAACTACAGTCATCAACAAATCGCTATGAATAGACCTTCCAATAAATCGATTAATCTACCATTTTTTAAAAATGCATAATCAATATTATTAAAAATTGAGATGAGCGGAAAGCCAAAATCCCCCCTTACAGGCACTCGTCTATGGTGCAGAAACATAAATCACAAAATATTGGTGACAAAAAAAAAACATAACCACCTCTTGCTGCCATTTCATTTTACCCTAAAACCAAAACTATCCAAGCACGGGTATGTTTGATCCAAAACAACCAGACACAAAACACACATCACACCCCCACAAAGATCTCACAACACTTCAGTGTCCTCATCATTGTTACACAAAAATCACCAAGATGAAATAAACTCATTGGGACAGTCGAGAGACACCCAAGACACCCCCACCGGCCATTTGAAGAACCAGTATTACACTTTCCAAGAAAAGGAACAAGAAAAAAAGTGATATAATGTTTCAATATCAATATCAATATCGCAGAGAGAGTAGGTAAGGTGAGTACCATCAATGATACCTTTGCGAAAAAAGAAATCTTTTATACGAATTCTCTTCAGGAAAATAACTCAGCAAACACTTTTCTAAGAGCAATATTCTTCTAAATAAATTTAAAACGCCATGATCGAAAATTTTAAGAGCTTGAAAATAAAATGACCGAGTATTTCTAATTGAGAACTTACCATCATATAATTTTTAAAATGGTTGAAAATGTTGTAAATTTTTCAAATATTAATTTTGGATGGAGGAGGGACATGTCCCTTGGATGGTGCCCTATGGGAAGGGTGCAAACATGTAGGGACATGTCCTCCAATTTAGAAGAACATACTTCTAGACTCCAAGTGGTGCATGGGAGGTGTATAACCCTTGGGAGGGTTACACCCCAAACCAAAGGGTGCCCTTAAGGCACCCTTCCATGCCTTTATAAAGAAGCCTCCATGTTCATTCTAAGGAATCTGAAAATCCATCTAGAAGTCACTGTTTTAAGAGTCAAAGAGAGATTCTACCATTGTCCCAGTTCGAGATCTTGTTAAGGAGTGCCCATTGAACAAGAGGAATCCAAGTTATTCTGGGAGGACATTAGCCACAAAATTCGTAGAGCACCGAGACGGGGCTAATAAGTTCTTAAGGACAGAGGGAACTCGGCTTGAAGCATTTGTTTTCGTCAGATTTTTCAGGTTTTTTGTTTACTTTCAAGGTTTTAGGGTTTTGTACAAATTGGCATGTTAGTGTAGATCTAGGGTCTATTGATTGTTGATGCATGTTTGATTTTGTTTAAAAACACCAATTCCCTAACAGAAAATAAAATGGTTGATTATTTTCTGACTGAGAACTTATCATCATATATATTTTAAAATGGTTGGAAATTATAAGAGCTTGAAATCATCATAAATATCCCAAAATCTATTGGATATGTACCTAATTGAGGTTTCACGAAAGTCATTAGAGGGATCTCAACTATTTATCCTATCATAATGGAGAGAAATAATTTTTTAAAAAATATATTTTCTAGAAAGTTCTGTTTTTGTTTTAAAGTACTATTGTCATAACTCCATGGAAAATAATGTGGACTTAGATGTGGCTACGGAGACAATTCATACAGGAAGTTGACCGTAATTTTAAAATTTGGCTCGAGATTAGGATCCTAAATTTAAGATCAATTGCTTTTTGTTGTTTGTTTTAACCTAAAAATTTATCGATAGGAATCACACTTTAAGAATTCACTTTATGCCCCAATCAAGGACGCCCTGTGTGGATTTAGGCAATTTCAAGAACCCCACAGCATTCCATATGAGCAGAAAATTTTAAGAGAATGATTTAGAAAAAGCTATGGAAAAGTCTAAATAATAAGGAAAAAAAGAAAAATGAAGTGTTTCTGTAGAGTGGAGATGAACTCCTATTAAAATTTTGTTTTTAATTTTAATAAAAAATATTCATCTATTAGGATGAAACTATATCAATCTGAATAGGATATATATTTGATTTAATAATTAAAGCAGTATTATATAATACTTATTATTATATCAAATATATATCCTATTCATATTGATATAGTTTCACCCTAATAGATGAATACTTATTATTATATCAGTGAATACATCAAATGTCACATACCAATTTTATATATGGTATGAAGTGACTTTGTGTAATGGGGATTAATTTTTATTAAAATTTTATTTCTAATAAGATGATCTCATCTAGTAGGATAAAACAATACATTAAAAAAAATTAAATATTTTTGGCCTAATAATGCCATAAATATAAAGTCGTGATATAAAGTATGTATCTCAATTTATGTATTGTCAATCAACGCTACTATCAATAAGATAATTATTATATCATTCAATAATACGTCAAATGTCACATGCTAACTTTATATATATGTGGGGTATTATTACTCTCTATAGTATAAGAATTTGAATCCAAAAATTATGATGTGCTGAACTTGTAAAGATCTTATGGCACATGTGCATTTATAACGATGTTTAATTAATATTTAATTACTAATATATTAGTGTCCTAAATCACCAATAACAACCTTGTATATTTTGCCTAGAGATGGCAACAATATCCGGACCCGGTCCGGGTCCGTATGGACCAGAACGACCCCGGTCCGGGAAGACCCGGGTCCGGTATCAAAAAATCCGGACCCGGGTCTTTAATATTAAGACCCGAGTGATTCCGGGTCCAGACCCGGGATCACGCGGGTCCGGACCGGGTATACCCGGGTCCGGAAAAACATAAAAAAAAAATAAAAAAATAAAAAAATAAATTAGATTATAATAAAAAATATAAAATATTATCCATATATATATATATATATAATAGAATATAATAAAAAATTAAAAGAATTGAAATAAAACTAATAAAATTGACAACATATAAATATAAATATAAAATAATATAATTAAAATTTTAAAAAAAAAAATCCGGGTTCCCGGATCCGGACCGGGTACCGGGTAGACCCGGGTCCGGACCCGGGAATATTTACCTGGGAACCGAACCCGGGGTAACACATCCTCTTCCGAATCCTGACCCGGATCCGGATTTTGCCATCCCTAATTTTGCCCAACACAAACTTAGATCATCTTAGAATCCAAGTGCATGTTAGAAAGTCTATTGCAATAATTAGATAATAGCCTTAATTACAATTACCAATAGTTAATTAAAATTACCAAACTATAGTAATTAATACCAAGAATATTGACAAATCAATTAAACAAAATGAAATTAACCTACTATATGTGGCCTCCCACTTTTCAGAATCCTAAAACTAACAACCTCACAAGACTAGCTAGCAATTTCTTAAAATATACATTTATGCATAATTTTGGTAAAGTTATTTATGTACGTCCACAAATTCTAATATGGCCCAAAAGCTTTTAATTGTACAAATAATGACATAATTTTGCTTTCAACCATTATTCCTTTCTAAAATGGACACTCATGCATGGGAAATTTGTATGCCCAATTTTATTTTACTTTCATATATAGAAATTTTTGCTAAAATAAACAAGATTAGTGGAGAAGCATATGTTATTATATATAATTAATCGAAACAGAGATGACTTAGGGACAATCGACACATGCAACGAGTTGGGTATAGTGCCTTAAAATTTGACCCACAAATCTTTAAAAAAAAATCAAATTTTAAATATATAATATGATTTTTATATTTTTATTATTTATCGTGCCTCATTTTAAAAACTTATATAAAATATCCAAAATTTAAGATAATTAAAAACCGCGGTACATCAAAACTATTAGTGGGGAGCTTGTACTCTTGTAACCTTTAGATGAGGTTTTTTTTTTTTTTTTCACTGCAAAAGCTAGAACCTTTTGTGAGGGGTTGCATTATAACTTCCCTTAAGGAGGCAAAAGAAAGAGGGGGAAAAAGGACGTGGTGTTAAAATCCATGAAGGAAAAAAAAAAGCATTAGTTTTCGTGTAAGCGAAGAAAGTGACTTGATTAAAAAAAAAAAAAAAGTGGGGGAAAAAAGTGAGGATGGTGTTAAAATCAATGATAAAGGAGAGGGAATAACTTTATTCTTTAATTTTTTTTTTTTTGGCCTTTATAAAGCTCATATTATATAAGATTTTGCAGAATTGGGTTAGTGTGTTCATATTAAAGTGTCATTAAGGGCATGACTTGGTGGTGTAGGGTTTAAGATCTTACCTTAAGGTTCTGGTTTCGAATTCATGAAGTTTGTTTCTTGTAAGAGCCTAGAACAGCTGGGGGTTTCACCTGCTCCATTTAAGCCCGGAAAGAGTGGTTTGGCGGTGAAATTTCCAACGATTTCAAAAAAAATAGTTTCCATATTAAAGGTAGCAAATGAAATGAAATTATTACTCATATATTTAGCTTCTTTTTGATATAATCACTCTTTTTTTAAAAAGAAAAATAATATTTTCATTAATTCAACAAAGCGAATAACATATTATTGATGTTTATATTCATCTAGAGCCTTGTTAATTATTATTGTTCCTCATAAGAAACTCCTCTAGATGAAAGAATGGCCCACTTTTGCTTCTTGAAAATTGGATTTTCTAAAATATTTAGCTTGAAAGACCCTTCCTACCAACGAATCTGGATGATGTAGAATCCTCCTGCTTTGTTTTACAAGTAAAGCTTGATTCAAGCCTGAGATGTCCCTGAATCCTAGCCCACTTCTATGCTTCCCTTTGCATAAACCGTCTCACTTCCTCCAATGTATACTTCTCTTTTCATTTGTGGATCCCCACCAAAATTTAGCCATTTCCTTAATGTATTTCATCACACATAAGCTTTTGGGGACTCTAAAACCACTTGTCCCCAATGGGCGTGGTTTGGTGATGTAGGGTTCAGGATCTCACCTTTAGGTTATGAGTTCGAATCCAGAGAGTGCGTTTCTTGTAAGAGTCTGGGACAGCTGAAAGTTTTATTTGTTCTGCTTAAACCTGGAATGAGTTGTTTGGTGGCGAAATTTCCAACGATTCCAAAAAAATAAAAAAAATAAAAAAAATAAAAAAAATAAAAAAAAAAAAAAAAAAAAAAACTCTAAAACCACTCATGACATATATTGGAATGGCTTGAGCCACTGTCTTGATCAAGATTTCTTTTCCCAATCAGAAAAGAATTTGCTTTGCCAGTGGGTAATTTTCTTTATGACTCGAAGAAATTTTTTCCATCATTCCCACTCTAGATGGCAATCCCATGTATTTCTCATGTCTTAAAACCATAATAAGATTAAAAATATCGTTTATGATGACTTCTCAAATTAAACATCTGACCCGAAGATGCAGCATAATTGTTAAAAAAAATGATCTTCAATTACTTACGGTCCTAACAGTTGTTCTAGAGAAAATCAAACTATTATCAGCAAAGAGAATGTGAATTATTACTACCTAATTAATCAACACAAAAAAATGAAGGAAGTAGAAATACAATTCATGACTAAGTTTACCTAAAATTGAGAAAACCCTAATTTCAATAAAATTTCTTTCAAAAGCTATAAGTCTGTGCTTTCTATCCTTCGCAAGCCTAATCTTATGAAATTATGAGTCTTTTAATTAAAAAATGACTGTTTTAAATGGGAATGATTTTTTTTTTTTTGCCGATAATATTTTGACATTAAGAAAATAACACTATCAAAACTAAGAAGATAGTTTTAAATTTGTAGAACAAATGTAGTGATTCAACAGTATGTGAATATGTTGGATTTTTGGTCACTAAATCAAAAACAAAAACAAAAACAAAAAAAAAAAAAAGCAAAGAGAATCTATTGTCTTTTCATCCAAAACTAAATGTCTAATTAAGCATTGTCTTTGCTTCTTTCTCAAGCAATAATACTGCACTAATCACCTTGATTGTGCCAATATCAAACAGCAAATTATGTACTTGATGCTTTTTATTTCTCAATTAATAAATTGTTCAAATTTATCTATACGAAGCTTCTTTCAAAAAGATAATAGAGAAATTTATTAACAATAATTTTAAATTAATTTCATTATTATTATTGAGATATGCCCAATCAATCAGTGCCCTTGATCTTGTAATTCTATTCTTATTAATTTTACTTAAACTTAAACCAACACAAGTCTTGTCAATTATAGTGTTTTTAAAACTAGACTGGACCGACAGGTTAAACCAGTCGAATTGGGAACTGGTCGAATCAGGAACAGACCATAAGTCCGATCCAGCCAAACTTTAAAAACATGTATTGAAAAAATCAGTCAAAACTGGCGAATCGGACCGGACCGGTTCAAATTTTTTTTTTTTTAAAAAAACAACTTAATATTTTTTATACTTTTTTAATTAAAAAAATATTTATGACGTCGATAAGTTTTTTTGGAACGGTTTAATCAGTTGAACCAATAATCCATTGAATTTTTTAGATCTACGGTTCGACCACCGGTCCAATTCTGAAAACAATAGTGAATTATTCTTGTGAGAAGCATTGAAAATAAACCAAAAGTAGATTCAATTCCCACCCAGACAGTATATAGTTTATAATCATACGTAGATGAAGAGGGCTGTCTCTGCATATATAGCTGGCTTTTTCTACGGAATCGCACTAAATGCCACGTAGGTGTTGAGGGCACATACTGTAGGAGACCTCTTAAAAGAAAGAAAATGGAAATCATTAAACTAAGTTGCATTCAAATTTTCGTAATTAAAAATTAGAAATTCTATATATAAAAAAGTAAAGTCATTTTCTTTTTATTAAAGCTAAATTACTTTTGAATTGTAAAGTGTTCTTATCCCCCACAATCACAGTGGCGTGAACATATATTTTCAAACCTCACGACCCCATCATCTAATTGTTTTTAATTATTCCGTATCTATATTTCATAATTGAAACCTAAACATCACATTGTTTTCTTCTCTCACTTTTCTTGTTTTATTTATATTTTTTTTCGTTAACACATAAGATCGCGATGATAATTCATACATGCGGCTGTTTGGGGGATTAAAATTTAATGTTTATCGATATAGGTCACACTTTAAAAATTTGTTTGAGCCACAAAACTCAGGACAACTTATGGCCGCTCCTGAGTTAACATGCCAAATTATTAGAATATAAATCGATAAGTCTTTTTGTTGGTTTATGATGTGCGTAATTCTAAAAAAATTCTACCCAACTCAACTTATTAGTCGAATATAATTTATGACATTTCGCGTAATATAGGTACTGTTTGATAGAGAGTATTGATTGCGAGTATAATCTATCTTATAAGTATTACACTGGTCATATAAGTTAGTTTATAAGCTCACTAAAATTTTATATCAAACGGTACAATAGTGCTGGATTTTAAAAAAATTCAATCTACTTGATGGCAAATTTTTCTCGATAATTGAAACTTTCACTATAGAAATTTCACATTTTTCTATTAACATAAATATAGTAAAATGTAAGGCTTTGTAAAGATCTCAAGGAAATTATCTTATTTCCTCTAAAGAAATTGAAAGTATGAAAATATTACAACACCTTTAAATTATCATTCCCCCTTCCCGATATTGTAAAAGTATAAATTTTTCCACATAAAATTACAAAAGTGTCCCCTAAAACTAAAATAATGTAAAAAAATTATCATTTTTCAATCCTGAAAAGTGGAAATTTATATACTTTTATAAAAATTTCAGACTTTCTCATTCCACCCTACGGCTACTGGTGGAAACCAGATAATTTCCCAAGATTTTACTACATTGCTTAATTTTGTCCCTCCATATTAATGGAGTTTATTAATTTACGAATGAGTATCTAATTGGGTGTTTCTAATTTAATTCAATAATGTTGAGAATTCCTCAAAATTAAGGGATGAAAATGAAAAAATAAAAAATAAATGGAAGTAAATTAATGAAGAGAAATGGACATAGCAGTAGCATAGCACTGAGGCATATAATAGAAGCTAGACGCTGACTGATCATAAAGCCAAAAGCCTTGAGCTACTCAACCTCCACTTCAAATTTCACATAGATTATAGGGAAAGAAAGGCCGTACTGCTTCTGCTTTTTTTTTTTTTTCTGCTTCTCTGCTTCTGCTTTTCTGCTTTCTGCTTCCTGCTTCTGCTGCTGATTTATCAGTGTATATATATCATCATTCTGTAGCTTCTGCACCACACAAATAGTCTTTAAGAATGTCAACAAAACAAATTATTTATTCATCATTACATTATCATTTCATCCTCAGTCCACGTTATTTACACGTGTCACTATCTTGTTGCTTTGATGTAGACACCTCAGGACCCTGCCAGCCCTCATATCTGCTTCTAGCTTCGTAATAAAGTCACTTGTTGGGGTTACCCTATTTTTGACAAACCCTAGTTTTCACCCAAAAAGTTAAAAAAAAAAAACAAAAATATGAAAACAAAAACAGTTTCATAAATGTTGCAGTGTTTTTTTGAGTAGCTCGAGAACTTTTGCATGAAAAAGTTGTAATGAATGAAAAAGTTGACAGCACAGTGAAGCTGGATGCATGGTATAATCAGTCTTCGTGTATGAAAATGGCTTAATACATTGATAGCCTCTTATACTTGACACTAATTGCCATTGGGCCACCTAAAGTTCAAAGTTAACCATCGCGTTTCTTGTACACAATTTTTATGTTTGGAATAACACTTAAACTTGGAAAAACATCGACTTTAAACACCTATGTACTGAAGTGGAGGAACGCGTGTTACAGTTCTACAATTTGTCGCGTGAGGAGAGAGATATCTTGTCACCGTGGAAAAAAATTGATTAAAATGATTAATAAAAATTAATTAATATCTCGCCTCTTTTACACAATCTTAAAGTTGAATTGTTTTCTTCTTTCTCCATACCAAATCTGCTTCTCAAATTTATTCTTCTTCCTCCTCAAATCAACAACATCATCCCACCTCAAATTGCATAGCAAATACTTTAGATCTGACGAAATTGAAGAAGCATAGGAATGAGTAGGTCCGACCTCAATTCAAACCCACCTCAAAATCGATGTTCCAATATGTCACACTACAAGAAAAGAAACCTTTAGCGTCGATCGAAAAATTTCGACGCTAGGTCTTTTGCATCGAATTAAATTTTTGACGCGAAATCTTGGTCGAGGAAGATATTTAGCGTCAAAAACTGATTTCGACGCTAAAAATATATCTTCAATGACGAAATATTATGTGCTAAAAGTACATATCTTTAGACGCTAAAAATATTTACTTTTAGTGTCGAAATTGACATTACAAATTAATTTCAAACTAATTTCATTATAAAAGTAATTAAATTTTTAGAAATCATAAGAACATCATTACAAATTTGTTATAAAAAAATATTATAACAATGATATCTTTATTGACATAAAAATAAAATTACAAAATTTATCACAACAAAAAAATATAAAATAATAAACAAAATGATCAAATATAAGTTTTTATATATTTTTTTCTATATTTACTTTCATATTCTTCATTTCCACCATTTCTTCATCTTCATATTCCCCTACAAAAAGAATAAAAAATTGGATGTTAACATAAAATTAAAAAAAATGAAATAAAACACTTAAGGAAAAAAGAATTTTAGAGAGAAAATAAGAGTATGAGAGAAAGGAAGTGAGAATATGATAAATGAAAGAGCAAATGAATTAATAGGAAAAAATATAACCTTTAGAGACGAAATCATATTTAATCGCTAAAGGTCATCAAATAGCGGGAATTATTTCCGTCAAAAATTTTGATTTTAGTGTCGAACTTTTTGACTTTGAGCGTCGAAAATTCGTCGCTCAATGTCAAAAAATTTAAATCTAATTTTATTAGGCAATAAATTCAAATTTTAGAATGCGGGAAATTGAAAATTTTAAATTTACCTTTAGCGTCGAAATTACAATCGACGCTTAAAGTCTATAATTTAGCCTCGAATTAAATTATTCGACGCTAAATGATATTGTTTTTTTATTTTTTAATATTAAAAAAAAAATCCCACCTTCTAAAATTATATTTAAAATTTTGACATTTAGCGTCAAATTTTATTTTTCGACGCTAAAGATCAACCTTTTAGCGTGAAAATTAGGATTCGACGCTAAAGGTCTATTTTCTTGTAGTGTCATTGTGGGCAAACAATTATTTTAAAGGTTTGATGGACAAATACAAACTTTGGAAGAAAATTTTTTGGTTGACAAAGATAATGGGTATGTTGAATCGATTATATACTAATTTCAATTAGACCATAAATGATGATTATTAATGGTTTATGATTCGGGAATGGTTTATGATTCGGGAATGCAAGTGGCTGCTCAACTCTTTGATTATTAAAGGCAGAAGGAGGTTGCAATACATTCTCTGTATTAGCATATGACAAGTTCGGATGATAATAGATAGGCATAAGATTACCTCTTGATCGATGAAATCACACACGTAATGCAAGCGCACGTATCGCTGAAGTAGTATAAAATGTATCAATCACACGAGGACTTAATACCTTAATTATCAATTTATGATGTTAAATGTTTACAAGTACCTAATAGATTGATTGTTGTTTGGATGGTGATTTGTATCCGAAAACAAGTAAATAAAACAATGCGAAAGCAAATTAAAGGAAAAATCAATATCATAAGACTATCTAGGGTTGTGAATCATTCCAATATCTTTTAAAGATGAAGTGGTGATCTCATGTTTGTACAATATATCGGTTTATTAACCTGGAACATAAAAATATGCAAAAACCTCTTCCGATGGTCAGATGCAAACACCAAGTGTAACCCAATTAACTATATTCCTATGTTAACAAAGTTATCTGAATTTATTAAGATTAAGTTCCAATTATGGCTATCCCCGCCCGACATGTATATTCCTATCATGTAAGGAAATCTACCTAAGAGTCTTTTGCCCCAAGGTGAGATCGTGAGCTATTGAGTCTAAGGCTAAACCTAAAATCTCTTTTTCAAGTTCATTTTAAGTTTACCAAATCAATCTTATTAATGGCCAGCTAACAAGAAGCATTAAGCTTAAGACTCAATAAATAAACTTTTATATTACCCAAGACATAAAATAACCAACTTTATAAACCGATGAAATTGGAATTCATCACACCCCTAGATAATATGTTTAGTTACAAAACATACCTAAAATTACAAGATGCATAGTTAAACAGAATATAATGGAAAATTAAAAAGTAAAGAAAATTCCAACAATAAAAGAAAATGATGGAGCTAGGGGTTTCACTTTTAATACTTCAAATATAGATTACTCTCTTATGAATTAATCATTTCTTGAATTAATTATATTAAAATCGACGATATAGGCGGTGAATGTCATTTATCCAAAGTCCAACCGACCATATATGCGGTAACAAATCATATAAACCGACCATATAGGCGGTAACAAGGTTAGCACCTAAACCAACCATATAGGCAAAAACTAAGTCCAATAATGTAAAACCGGCCATATAGGCTGTAAATTATTAATTCAATTTACTTATTTAAATTAAGGGAGTAAATCTAAATTAGTATATTAAAAGTTTCCCCCCAAACTCTAGCAAAAAGAGATTACCTACTCATGATGTAATTAAAAACACACAAAAATTTACTAAATAAATAAAGATAAAATACAAGAAAACTTAAATAAACATGCAAGACAGTTTCTTTTAGGTTTTTATGGAGAAATCCCCCAAAGAAAGCATGAAAAATTTACAAAGTTTAGCTTGGTATTTATAGGCAAATCTAAAGGCTTCCACTAATTTCTCCACCAAACATGGCACCAAATCCTCCACCAAACATACAAGCATGTCTGGTGGAAGTTTGACAATTTCCATTTCTTATTTATTTTTTTATTTTGAAAATGACTTTAATAATTACACATAACACACTTCCGGATATTTTATCAAGTCATGAAAACTTCAGAATTCGAAATTATTATAAACGTCAAAGTTGTAGATCTTTGAGTCTTCTTTAATTTGGAACTTGAATCACCTTAATCCGATATCGGAGTAGAAAGTTATGGCCAAAATAAGAAATTTGCGCAAAGGTGAAATTTCTGAAATTGTACTTCATTAGAACGCCATTTCAAGTTTTCAACCTCCAAAATCCAAATGTCAAGTCCAGTTTTTACCCTTATTTGTTCCATATTTCATCCTAATTGATTTCATTGAGTCCTGATTTTATTTTATCTGCAAAATAAATAAAAACACATCAAAACGTTTATAAAACTCGAGAAACTATACAAAATATTAAGTAAAATGAGCGGTATATATTGATATATTTTCCACTCATCACCTCTATAGTTTTTGAAGTTCCGATTGTTTACACATTGGACTTGCTCGTAACTTGCTCCTTCGTCTGGTAAGATCATTCTATTAGCCGCAACAACTTCAATGGATGGTTGCCCCATTGATTGGTCAATGCTGCTAAATGAGTCGTGAGGGATGACAGTTGAGCTGTAAGTGCAATAATAGGATCTACGTCATATATACCAACCACCTTAGTCACAGTACAATATTCATTTGGCCATTGGAAATTGTTAATGGCCATCTCATCTAGCAGAGCATACGCATCTTTAGAATATTTCTTGAACATGGCTCCTCCAATAGCTGCATCGACCATGGGACCATTCAACCCATTGTAAAATAAATGAATCTGAACTCGGTCTTTAAAATTATGTTATGGTCATCTCTAAAGTAGATCTTTAAAGTGCTCTCAGGCCTCGTACAGATTCTCAGTCTCCAAATACTTAAATACGCTTATTTCTGTTCTCAGATGGGCTGATTTAGCTGGGGGAAAGAACCTTGCAAGAAATTTAGTGATCATGTCCTCCCTGTCAGGATACTTCCCATTGGTATAGATTGTAGCCAACCTCTCGCCTTGTCTCTTAAAGAGAATGAGAATAAGTGTAGCTTGATGGTTTCTTTAGTCACGTCATTCATCTTTATGGTATATGTCATCTCCAAGAACATCCTTAAGTGAACATTAGGATCCTCTACAGCTGAACTCTCAAACTGGTTCTTTTACACCATGTTGATCAATACAGGTTTCAGCTCAAAATTGTTGGCATTGATTGGTGGATGCGTAATCTCAGGATAATTATCGTCAATGACTGGCTTAAAGTGATCTCGGATTGCCACCTTGCGTGGGTTGTTCTATATATTTTCAGCCGACATTGCTTATTTCTCAATTTTCCTTAAAAGAAAATAAATAAAAATAAAATCTAAATTAATGTCAAGGTTACTTGGTAATAGTATCAATGTGAATTAGATTAAAAATCCTCGGCAATAGCGCCAAAAACTTGTTGCGAGATTATCGTACCACAAGTATACGATGTCAAGTTTTAGTAAAAGATAAGTAAAAAGTGTCGAACCCACAGAGATTATAATCAAACTCTCACTAAAAATTATAATTAGTAAACCTAACTTTATTTAGAAGCATTTTAAAATAATCTAAATTAAAAATTAAAAATTAAATAAGCAAGATATCAAAACGTTAAATTAAGATAAATCAAGATAAATCAAGATGAGAGAGATTCTAGAGTCTGATTTCACCTAGCTATCCCCTATGTATTTGCTATTCCAATCAATTCTTATTTAGTTGCATTGTTTATAAGCCAAGAACCCTAAGTTATTCTAACTCCCTCTCTCGAGTGCCGAATGAATATATTATCAATTACATAATTTGATATCCCTATAAAAATCTAGTAATTAACAATTCATTACTCTATGTGATTCTTTGTTAACGACTTCAAATGGATTATAGATTCTCTCGAACTCTACAAATCTCCTATGTTATATTCTCTAGATTCTATTCAAAAACCCCTCTCCCGAGCAATAGATTCTAAACATTCATCATCTTAATTTGTGGCCAACAAACTAGAAGTATTAAACACAAGAGAATATAAATAAATTGAATCACAACTTTATAATAATTAAATTAGCAAATAATACATAGGTTCAAGCATAGGCTACATCATCCTTTAGAGTAATGGAGTTAGTTCATGACTAAATATAAAAACAATTAAAGTATGGTCAAGACATAATGGACATCATTAGAGTTTAAGGAAAGAAACTAGAAGATTAAACCCGAATCGAATCCCCTCGTCTTTGGACGTCACCATCTTCATCTCATCTTATCGATTTTCAATCTTTCTTCTTGGATCTCTATAAAATATTTGTTTTGAACACTTTAGTTGTGTATTTTCCTCTCTTTAGGGTCTTGGACGAGCTTCTATATTTATAGGGAAGTCTTGGAGTCATTATGCATGTAGAATAATGATTTCTTAAGATTTTAGGATTCTGTCGCAGCGTCGCGACGTCCAACTCTCGGTAAAATATGTGAAGCAATCCCGGTGGGGTGTCATAAATGTAGGGGATTTGAGGGGTATATCAGGGTAACGCAGCGGAACACGGAAAAATACTTTTTTTTCCAATTTCAATAATTTTGTAACATACGATGGCCCTGGTGACTTGCACGCTACCAGAACCTGATGATCATTATAATACAGTCCAGTTTGCGGTTGGGTAGCAGCCCAAGCAATATTTGTAGAAATAAGCACTCCCACGTCAATGGATAGCCTCGTCATCAAACAGTACAACAGAACCATCCTCTCCCGGGTGACAAAAGTAATATGAGTCCCTGGTATGAGAGATCTCGTAATGAAATGAAACCAAACTCTCGCATCTGGTTTAAGAAATCTAGAACTCATCTTCATGTACTCCCCACTGCTGCTCATCTCCCATGTAGCATTGGGGATACACAACTCATCAGTCAGCTGCGAGATCTCAATCCCATTCCTCAACTCTGTATACTCATCTACCTCCATCTCAGGGATCCCATAGAACTTGTTGATTGTCACCGAATCAAAAGCAACCTGTTTCCCTCTCACCATAGTATGAAAAGCGACATGCTGAGCAGCATTCGCGTAAAACTCTCTGACAAGTGAAATGCTCGCAGGTCTGGCTTGCATACAAAGCTTCTCCCAGCGCCGGTCGGTGATCACTCTATCAATATCCGGAAACATCCCAGAGGGAATCTCAAATCCTCTCTCAATGATCCCGACCTTCTTAGTCAATCCCTGCTCATAGCGCTGCTCAGCAGCCGCTGAGATAAACTTATACCTATCAAAATCAGGTTGTGCAGATGTCGAACCCCTCGATCTCTTCGGCAATTTTCCGAAATTTCGGCAGAACCTCCTCTGTTTTTCCAACAATCCTCAATCCTAAACTACTAAAATACCATAAACACTCCAAATATCAACCTCCAATCTTCGCCCCCAATTACTACGAATCAAACTATCAACAATCCAACACTTCGTAATCCAATCCACAGTCAACCAATTCACAATTCAATTTTTCAGTTTACCCAATTACCAAATCAAATTTTTATCAAATCATTACCGTATTTTAGTTTCTGATTCAGCAATTGGTTCGGTTGCTCGGTTGTTTTAGGCGTGGTTATTCTCGGTAGTGAGGGTGATGGGTAGGTTTTGGAGTATCTCGGCTTGCGGAGGTCGGCTTTGGCAGTCACGGCAAGACATGGCAGTGGGCTCGGCTTGGTGTGGTGATGAAGGTCAAGATGTTGCTCGTTTGCTCGGTGGTTTCGGTCTGGTCGTGGTTAGCTTGTGCGGTTCTTGGGTCTGGTCGAGGTTGGAGGATGCTCGGTGATGGTGGTGCTCGGAAGATCTGTGGTTGGCAGTGGTAGTCGAAACCAGCGATGAAGGTCTCGGCAAGGATGAAGATGGTTTCAATCTCGACGGTGGTGGCTAAGACTCGGCGAGACAGTGGCAGTTCGGCTCGGCAATAGACCGGTTTGTCTCGACTCAGGTAGCTCATGGTCGGTCTGGGTTTGTCTCGGTGGTTGCTCACGGTGTGGATCTCGGCTGGGGTGAATCTTGGTCGAAGGTTGGAAGCTCGGCCATGGGTCTCGGTTGTAGGTGGTGGTGAGTTGAGAGAGAATGGTGAGATCTGTGAGGGAAATGGGTTCTGTTCTCGGCGGCTGCTGTTTTTGGGCCTGCAATCGATCCAGCGTTGCGACGCTGAAGTTTGGCTGGCGTCGCGATGCTAGGTAATATTTTTTTTTTTTAGCAAAACCATGTCTTGCGACGGATAAATCCATGGGGACACGTCTCAAGAGGTATTTCCTTACTCGGCCGTCTCTTCTGGATCGACTTTGCTTCTTCGTGATTTTGTCAAATTTTTATTTTGAAATAATCCCGCTTGTACTGGCTTGTTTTGTCCTTAAAAAAATTCTGTTTTTATTTTTCCTTCAAAACTAACACACAAAATATGAAAACAAATTACAACAAATTGCATGGGTTGCCTCCCTGCTAGCGCTAAATTTTTCGTCTTCAGCCAGACATGAATGAAATTCATCTGTTAAGGAGGTTTCAATGTCGTTTTAGATGTCCGATTAAAGACAATCCCGTGAGCGTTGCTTTTGAAGGGTCTCTTCCAACGGTAAAGTGGCAAAAAAATTTTTGTCTCATTCAGTGCTCGTGCCACCTTTTTGCTCCTTGTTGTTCCAGTGGTTCCTGAAAAGAAAGAATAAAAATCAGGAGGTCTCATATGGTGCTTGACTTGGAATGGGAGTTCCATTCTGTCAAGCTTCTGAGCGATATCTTTGATTTGTACTCCCCAAAACAGCGATGTTTCTCCTGAATGCTCTGGATCTTTATTAAGGTCAGACATTTGCTCCTCCATTTGCTATGCTTCTTGCTCCACCTTTTCTTCACATATGTATTTGAAAATTTCTGTATTCAGTTCTTCATCTGTCATCTGTGAAATACATGCTTCAAAATTATCAACCTGAGGATGAAAAGAAATGTCAGATTTTAGGTCTTCATCCTCTGATCTGGGTGAAATGATTGGCTCAGGTAGATATTCTTCAAACATAATTGCAAAATAGTCTCCAAGATCTTCATTTTGAGGATTGAAAGTTTGATCCTCCGTTGTCGGTGCAGTTGGTACAAATAGATCAGCTTCATCCTCGTCAGACCATGAAGGATCTTGATAGCTCTGCCACCCTAAACGGTATATACATTGATCGTCGCGACGCTGGGTGCAGTAATGGGAGTCCACGCGGGTTGACCACGCGGCTGTCGGCAGCAATAATTATGACACGTGTCACGTTGTGGTTGGCTGGCTATTCGGTCCAATTATGTTGTGACACATGGCAGCTTGTGAGTGGCTGGAAATTCGGTCCATTTATACGATGACACGTGGCGACCTCTGATTTGTTGGTTATTCGGTCCAATAGGAGGAGGACACGTGGCACGCGCTTAGGTTGGTCGAATAGGATGTTGACACGTGGCGGACGGCGCACGTTAGTAGAACCGTTGTGATGGTGACACGTGGCAAGGCGCACGTTAGCATGATCGGCGCACGTTAGCAAATTTGACCAGTCAGATTTTTACACGTGGCTGATGGCGCACGTTAGCAGGTCCGGCGCAGGCTGGGCGTCGCGACGCACAAGGCTTCAGTGTCGCGACGCGCAAAAGACCAAAATATTTCTGTTGACGCATTTTTGTCCGTTTTTGCCCCAAATTGCCTCTAGTGCTTTCCAAACTTTATTTATCTGCAAAATAACAACAAAACACATCAAAACGTTCATAAAACTCGAGAAACTATACGAAATATTAGGTCAAATGAGTGGGAAAAAGTGATATAAATACCACTTATCAACAGTCAAACTCAGAAGCTTAAGAGGACCTAGATAAGAATCAGAAGATTGTAATAGCTTGAACGAGATGGAGTAGTTTGTAGTTACAACAAGTTTAGCCAAATAGAGAAGGGATAACCTGATATATAGTCAAGGGCGAAAAGCTTTCAAGGAAGTAAATGCTTAAAAAGAGTGAGGGAATAAAGTAGACACCACATAGCAACACATGAGTAAAATATCCAACTTATATAAATTTTCCACCAAATCAGAAAAACATGATTAGTAAGAATGTATTACCCAAGCTAAAGATATTGTATTAATATCATAATTAGTTGTAAATATGGAGTTTCCAAGGGAAGGGTGACCTAAGAGGGTCGAGAAATCGAGATAGTGAGGAAAGCTATAGTAGCAGAGTGAAACTTAGTAAGGAAGTATAACAGAGGAAATATGGTAGGAGTTTGAAAGAGTATAAATTTATGGAAGTTCTCAGTAAGAGGTGGTATAACCAATAACCCTGGAGAAATTATAGGAAATATTGTTAGAGGTGGTTTAGATGGTTGTTAACAAAAGAACTTAAGTTGGAGTTGACACCAGATATACAGATAAGAGAGTCCTAAATTCATAGATAAGCGCCACATACAACTACAGTGATGTTAGCTATCGAAAACACCGCAACTGGAAAAAAGGCTTTAGGACCCAAAAACCCACCCTCCCAACCCTAGCCACATCACATTAACTAAGATGGACCTCGATGATTGTCTCAAGATACTCATAGGAACAAATAAATGCGTAATAAAATAGACCAAAACACAAAACCTTCAGACTCAAGACAAGAGCAGAATGGAATAAGAAAGTAGATAGAAATAAAAGATCTAGGAAAGAAGTTGTCTAGATGAAGTGATGAGGAGATAAAGTATTAGTCTAGCAGTGATGGGGATACGAAAGAACAACGTTGGACATGACTAGAGACATGTAAGAGATGATATCTTTTGGATAAGGAGGCATAGACAATAGAAGTTCCAATTATAGGATAAAATAGGAGAAGAATACTTAGTAAGTGAAAACAGAAGTGAGTAACAACAAGGTTTCTGGATATTGAAATAAAACCAATGATCCCTTAAGTGTTAGCTCACGTAAACCATATAAAGTACACAGCCCTAGTCTAAGATGACCAAACCACTACGGGTTTGGGGCAGCCTTAGCCACGAGTATGGGTGGTTTGGCAGAAGTGTAGTATAGTATAGAACCGAGAAAATAAGTTTACTACAATAAGGGAAATAATAAAGAGGGAGATCCTAGAATGAAACCAGGTGTGGAGAATAGGTTAAGAACATCATATCTGAATTCGTAGTAAGAACGAAAGCAAAAGTATGAACTGAACATGAATTGTAGCCAGAACCGAATCGCCAGTATCGACATCGAAATAGAGAATACGGTTTAAGTAAAAGTATACATACAGTTAAGCTCAGTTTAAGAATCTTGTTTCTAAGTCATTAGCAAATTGTGAAGAATCCCCAAAGAAGTTACCCAGAATCAACCACCTTAGAACAAAAGCCATTAGGTAGATAACACTACTAAGCAAGAAATGCATGAAAAATCTAACCCTGCGCAATAAAGTGTAAAGCTCCATAGTTAGCCAGAGAAGTGAAACCTTGGAAGAACATGACCCATAAGTAGTTAAAGCTCAGTGAGAAAATAGAGAGTTAAATAGTTAAGTTATGGAGTTGAATGCTAGTTTGTGATTCGTAAACAACGTTAAGGGAATATATAAGAGATTATTCTCTTATACACTTGTACTAGAATGGAATCAGTACACGCAAGAAGCTTAATCATGGGGTATGTTAGTAGTTGAGAGAAGTTCGAAAGTACCTGTTTGGAAGAACCAGATGGAGACAAGTGAATTTGGTCATAGTTAAGAGTCGAAGAATAAGATTTCTATAAGAAGTAATAATAGTTGTAGCTTGAAGGTAGTATTAAGTACCCGGTAGAACTCTTACAAAGTAAGGACAAAGAATTACCATTCAATCAAGAAATTTAAGAGGTATCATGCATGAAACAGATATTAGGATAATAAGAATAGCAATCCATACTTATGAGCTTTAAAAATATAGTAAAATATCAGTCCATGTAAACAGAAATAGAGTACCTTTGAGGTTACAATACAGTTGATGAAGCGAAGTAAAGAATGAGTATGTAGACGGGTGTAAGTTGGTGACCTAAGAAATAACATGTGAGTTATGTAACTTACGATAAGATGTTCAGTATTGAGATTCTCGGATCTAGACAAACTCCAAAATTCCGGCTTTAAAAAAGATTCGAGAACGAATCATATTTAAGGGGGGAGAATTTGTAACATCCGATGACCCCGACGACTTGCACGCTACCAGAACCTGATGATCATTATAGTACGAAGACAAAATACTTGATATGAATTGTGTTTGAGCAAGTACGTGCTCATAAAATGGAATTTGGGACATTCGGTAATCCCTTGAAATTTCGACGCGGAACTTAGCTTACGACTCGTTCCAAACAATCTTTAGTAATCAGGCTCTAATATTTTCATTTGATCTCTGGTTTTTATGAATTTTATATTATCGGAAAGCTGAGATCGATACCTACAACTTCTGTGTTGAACAATTTTCCAAATTCGGATCAGAAATAAGTCAAAAACGTAAGTCAAAATTATGGATGAATAGTACCTCGGACTTATCTAGAAATTTCTCCAAATTTCCACATTTTTCTACAATATTTCAAATATCATATAATCCCTTGTATATATGAGAAACACTCTTCACAAATACACAAAATTGAAACCAAAAATGAGAAGGGAAGACGTGAAGGAGAGAAAGAAGAGGAAGAAGAAGAAAAATAAGAAGAGGAGAATAAAAGAAAAAGAAAAGAAGGAAGAGAGAAGAAGGAAGAAGTATAGAAGGTTTGGAATCCATGAAATTGAGGGATGAGATAGGTCCAATAACAAGAAAGAATGTAAGATTTACTTGACCCAAATTTGAGATTTTGAAACCTTGATGATATGGAAACATGTTGGTGTTAGTGGCATACTAGGGTTTGCAATTAGTGAGGAATTGGGCATGGAATTGGTTGTAACATAAGTACCCAAATTTGATAAATTCTAGGGTTTAAGCCAAGACTGAGGATGATGTGATTAATAGAGTATTGAGGATGTTAACTTGAATTATAATGTGTGAAGATGATGTATAATGATGTTTTGTGTTATGGTTTTTAGTAGGAAATGATAGGAATTGCAATTGGGTGAGTTGAATTTGAAAAAGAAGAACAGAATCCTGGAATTATGTTTCGCGTCGCTGCGCAAAAGGGATTTGCGTCGCGACGCGTAAGAAGAAAATGATGGCACACCTCTGAACGCTGCGCGTCGCGATGCGTAAAGGTTTACGTCGCGACGCGTGGCACAGAATTTCCCAAAAACTGTTTTAAACCACCCCAGATCCACCCTAACATGTTAGAGACCACCCTTAGGGTCTCGTATCAGTTCGTATGCACACATTACATCTTAGTACAAGTATAATATACCAAGCTACGATATCACGTATTTGAATTCAGTAGTTTAGCCTAGTTCCAGAACTTATCTTGTGGTCTTTAGTCTAATCAAGTTATCACTTATAGACCATTGCAGGAGTTGCAATCTCCTTCGACGAAACGGTGTAACTCCAACCAGATTTCAACAGTGAGTGGACATTACTTTTCTTAATTGATCTTCACTTTGTTATTTTTGTAATAAACTTACTTTTTACGCTTTAGGGCGTTAGATCATTTTTATTACAATTATTTTATAAAAATTCATGATTTAAGTTTATGAATTAAGAAGAAATATTTTTCAGATATTGATTTTATGGTTTTTCGAGGCATGGGGGAAAACCCACCTCAGTATGTAACTTGCTACAGTTGGAATTGACGGACTGAGAACATGTGCACATGTAGAGGACTGGGGGGACGGAGATACGTAACGCCCCCAGATCCTAGTTCATGACTTAGGATGACAGATGCCCCTAGATCCTAGTTTCAGAGCTTGGAGGGTAGCATAGATCCGCACCCTCAGTTCTAGTTCTGTGGCTTGGTGGATGGCGATACGTAACGCCCCAAGACAACCGATTTCAGGGACAAGAATGGCATGCTTTGGGGGATGGTGATATATAATGCCCCAAAGCCATGGTTTTGCATTCCTGACTCTAGTTAGGTGTATGGGGCGACGGTAATACGTAACAGCCCCATACGCCAATTTTTTTTCAGATACAGACCAGCATTCGGATATCAGATTTTTAGAAAACAGTTTTCAGAAATTAGAGTTTAGAAATAGTTTTCAGAAACCAGGCTTTCAAAAGAAGATTTTAGAAATAGAAGTTTTATAAAAGAGATTTCAAGTGAAGTTTTCAGAAAGAGAGTTTTCATATAATTATTTTTGAAATTTTGGTTTTAGAACCAAATGATTTTATATCAGTATTTCAGTTTTCTGTCCACTCACTTAGATCGTATAGCGATCTAACCCCCACTCCATTTTTCTCTTTTTGCAGGTATTTTCGGAGGACGAGCTCGGGAGGACGGATATTGATACAGTCACTAGGGTATGGAGTCCACCAGTTCAAGTCAGAGTCAGTGAGTGTTCAGTCAGTGTTAAGCAAAAGTCATGTTTTAGTATTTGGATTTTGTGTAGTCATTACAAAACAAGTGTTTATAAGTATATAGTTATTAATAATAAATTTATTTTCCATTTTGTCAAGTTTGGGCATTGGTTCCTTAAATAAGAATTTGATTGGGAAAAGAGAAATAGTGTAGTTTATATTTAGAATGGCAGAGGCTCAGGGAATAGTACGGCCTATTCCCTGCCGGTGGCATCTCCAGATCAGGGATGCTACAAATTTTTCTTGGGAAATTAAGATAAACTTATTTATTCTATTACTCAATACTTAAAAACTGAATTTTTTACCCAAAATCAGATTTTTCCCTTAATTGTCGTGAGACCCCAATGGTTTATAGTTTGATCATTTTAGTTCTAATTTGTCAGATACAAATTTAAGTGATTTCAAATCACTACCAAAATGATTTCTACATATCATATACATCAAAATACAACTCAACACAATCCCATTTTTTTTGAAAATGTCGAGAGCACCCACAAGTTACAACTTTTTATATTTTGGTCCAAATTTGTTCGAAACAACTTTAGATGATTTCCAATCAACACCAAATGATTTATATATCTTATATAAATCATTATACAACACATATATGAAAAGTCCCAATTTTGGATGAGGAATGAACCCTATGTTTTTAAATTAATCCAATTAACAAAATTAATCAAAATTAACTAAATCCAACACTTTAATCTAATTTCTACACACCAAACAAGTATCACCACTTTGAAACAACTCAAGAAAAATTATAGGTCATCAATGAGTGACCAAAAAACTCTAGAATGGCAACAAGATCATCACATGATCAAAAATGTTCTTATTAACCATTAATAAGCATACTTTAATAAACATATATGCATACATATTTCATTGACGCTTCCAACCATCATAACACAAATATAAAAGAGTAGAAAAACTTATGAACAACACATCAATGAGTGACCTAAAAACTCTAGAATGGCAACAAGATCATCAAATGATCAAAAGTGTTCTTATTAACCATTAATAAGCATACTTTAATAAACATACATGCATACATATTTCATTTACGCTTCCAACCATCATAACACAAATATAAAAGAGTAGAAAAACTTATGAACAACACATGTTATAGCCAAGAACAAAATGAACAATTTTCCTTCTAATGGAAAGTTGGAAATACTTACTAATTTTTAAGCTTTCTTCGATTTCTTCTTTGTTTCATCTATTTTCTCTCAAGTCTCTTTTGTTTTATGTTTTTGGAGGCTTTGTAGGCACTACATTTTTGCATAAGCCCAATGATGAGCCTCATATGGAGGCACTACCTGAAAAGTTACAGAAGTTGCAGGAAACAAACTCTGGAAGGAAAGAAAACCTCAAAAATTAGCACCTCATCGGATTTGGACTCACTAGCCAGCCTCAGATTCGTTCAATCAGTTTATGTTTCAAACCTTAGCCTCGGACAAGCCCCAAACACCTGAAACTGGCCCATTACCCTACAACCCAAGCAATTGGCCCATGAACCCATCCACACGGCCTAAAGCCCATGCAACCCACCATGCACACGCCCAAAATTTTCCCAAATAGAGAAAAACCCATGCAATTCACATGTCAAAATTCCCTCATCAACACTTTCCAATTTAATAAGATTTTGGGATCCCATATATTCTCATCACCAAATTTGTAAGATTGTGTTCACAAAATAATTTAAGAAAATATCTCCCAAATCAATGTGATTTATTTCCCTATTTGGAGATCCCTTCAAGACACTATAAATTAGGGACATTTTTTCTTCATCAATGGAGGCTACACTGAAATTTGAACAAAAAAAAACCTAGACACTCTCTCTTCTTCTTCATCTTCTTGGGCGTTAACAACACAAGAAACAAACCCCAAAACCGAAACACTTAACTCTAGAAAAACAACCAAAGACCAAAACCCCAAAGCATAAAACCACAACACCAAAACCCTAGCATCACCGAACAGACACCAAAAACACTAGCATCACCGAAAATATAGTGAAAAACAACACTAAAAACACCACAATCGAAACACAAACAGTGAAGACAAAACCAACGAAAAAACCGTGAAAAAACAACCATCTAAAAGATCGAAACATCTCCCAAAAAACAGCAAAAACATCTGCCCTAAAACACCAAAACAGTCCCAAAATAAGTATTTATGAGTATTTCCTGAGTGGTACGTGGAGTTTTATCCCAAGTACAGACCGCACTACCGTCGATTCGGATTCGGCTACGAAATTTACGTCTGGGTTTCCATCCGATATACCGCAAGGGATAATAACACACATATCCCAAGTACAGACCGCACTACCATCTATCTTGTCGTATGGAGAGTATGACAATCCTCACATGTAGTGATAGGTTGACGATGATCCTTCTACCTATTCTGGAGGAGATAATCATTTTCCATGTCGTATGGAAAAGATGGTCCCCTGATGGTAGATTTTCATCGGTCATACTGTTGACTGCTTTTAAGAGATTAGCTTGGTAAGATAGTTGAGATGACTTGTAGTCTCGCGCCTGGTTGAAGAAAGAATAATGTTCCAAATACTATTGGAGATAATAGTACTGAAGTTTTACATGGCTCAATTTTCATCTTTTATTGATCATTACTGAATCGTAGAGTGACTAATTGTGCCACCACTGGGTCTGGTGTCTGTTTGTGAGGATTGTAGACTGAATGGTCTTTGCTTGCTATGAATCGCTAAGGCCCCACGGTGGGCGCCAAATTGTGGATGCTGGAATTCGGCCGAGGTCCACAATCAGAATTTGTAGGTTGGGGGCATTAGCGATCCTGCAAGACAAAGGTAGAGTGAGCGGGAGTAGACTACCCACCGGTGTGGTGGGTGCCGGGGGCACTCCGAAGCTCAAGTCAGTAGTATGAAATGAGCAGTAAATATATAAATGTGAAAGTAAGGTTGGATGTTACCTTGAACTATTTGGGTGACCGTGAGGGTGGTGGTAAGTATATAAGGGGATGAAGAGCTCTGAGAGAGCTAGTGTCAGAGAGCAGAGGCTTGTAAGAAAGAAGTGAAGCCTGAATTGTAGAACTCTCCCCCTATTTCTCGAATTTCGTTCCTATTTATAGATGAAAATTATCATCATTGGCAGTTGGTGTAAGTCCCACCACGTGCCTTATGCATTTGATAGAAAGTCTGAGCAGGTGGGAATAATTTTTGTGTCGGGCAAAGTAGGAGAAGAGTAGTTGATATAATTAGGGAGGTTTTGTCCTTAAGCTTCTGGATTTGTTTTTGTAAATGATTTAATGTTTAATAGGTTGGGTTATTGATTTGGGCCTCGCCTGGTATTGGGTTCAAAATGAAAGGACGATTTTGCCATTAGCCCAAATTTGGCCCATACAATTGGTCGGTTGGTAATATTATCACAAGTTTATATATTATTTTATGGGAGATATCTAAAATAGTAAATAGTAAAAGTAATTCCTTTTACCTTAGCATTTTATTTTATTTTACTTTTCAGCTTTTACTTTATGTCTTTTACTTTTCAGCATTTTTACTTTATGTCTTTTACTTTTAAGTTTTTACTAGCCCTAGTTATGTGTTAGTTATCTGGGGTTGTGATGAATTCTAATATCACCGGTTTATAAGGGGTTATTTTATAGTTTGGGTAATTTAACGGTTTACTTATTAAGTCTTAAGCTTAATGCTTCTTGTTGTCTGATCACCAATAAGATTGATGTGGTAAATCTAAAATGAACTAGACATAGGGATTTTAGGTTTCAGCCTTAGACATATACCTGTCGGGCGGGGGTAGCCATAATTGGAACTTAAACTTAATGAATCCAGATAATTTGGTTGACATAGACATATGGTTCAATTGGGTTAAACTGGGTATTTGCGTCTGACCATCGACATAGGCTTTTGCATAATTTAGTGTTCCAGGTTACTAAACTGATTTATTACACAAACATAAAATAACCACTTCATCTTTTAAATGATATTAGAATGATTCACAACCCTAGATCTTTGTGTCTTTTGTTATTTTCCTTAGTATTTTCTTTTGTCTTTTTATTTATTTATTTATTTTGCAAAACTACAATCAACCAAATCAATCAAGCAATCATTCTCTTATCCCTCAATTAGATATCTGTAAATAAATAGATTCAATAATTAATAACAATAGTAGGAATTAAGTCCTCGTGGGATCGATATTTTTATACTACTTGAACGATATGTGTGTGTTGCGTTATACGCGTGTGTTTACGCCGATCAAGTTTTTGGTGCCGTTGCCAGGAACTTATTTTTCTTGAGTTATTAATTTTGAAGCTATCTAATTTACTTATATCTAATTTTCTTTTTTATCTGTAATTTTTATCTCTTTCTTTCGTTTTCAGGTGATTGAAAAATGGAACATTATTGGGAGATTGAGAGATCACGAGCTTTACTAGAAGATACACCCCAAATCTGGGAGCAACAGTCCGGTTTTCTGAGGCCTGTTGTCCAACCCAACAATTATCACTGGATGCCAGAACCAAGCAATACCACATTTTCTCAACAAGACGCAATGGGGAGATGTGACATATGTAATGGTAACCACCATAGAGATTATTGCGAATATAACTACCATCCAGGGTGGCAGAGCTATCAAGATCCTTCATGGTATGACGAGCCATCACATTTCACAGAACCACATTTTCCATCTTATCCACCACCCACCTACAATGATCTTCATCAACAATCAGAACCATCAGATGAAGATCAGTTGCTAAACATGCTCGAAGATATGTTCAAGAAACGAAAAGAAAAGTTGGATACAATGCTTGAAACAAAACAGAATCAATTTGAAAGTATTCAGAGACAATCAGAATTCATTCAGAAGATGACAGATCAAATGAGACAATTCACAGAAAACCAGAACTACATACCTCAAGAACCAGTTTCAGATGACACTGATGAAGCCTTCGAGTACCAATCATTTCACAATGACACTTCAACAGAGGAGGAAGGCTGAGCAGTATCAACAACCAGAGGTATCAGTTCAGGAGCCCGAACCGGCAAAGTCTCAATTTGACTTTTATTATTCAGATTCTGACGAGGATGAAGCTGATCTATTTATACCAACTGCACCAACAACGGAGGATCAAACTTTCAATCCTCAAAATGAAGATCTTGGAGCATGCTTTACCATGATGTTTGAAGAAGATCTATCTAAACCATCCATTCCAGTCGTATCAGAGGATGAAAACCTAATGTCAGAAACATCTTTGCATCCTCAGGTTGACAATTTTGAAGCATGTATTTCACATATGACAATGAAGAGCTGAATACAAGAATTTTACAATACATCTGTGAAGAAAATGTGGAACAAGAAGCAGAGCAAATGGAGGAGCAATGTCTGACCTTAATAAATATCCAGAGCATTCATGAGAAACATCGTTGTTTTGGGGAGTACAAATCAAAGATATCGCCCAGAAGCTTGGCAGAATGGAACTCCCATTCCAAGTCAAGCACCATACGAGACCTCCTAATTTTAATTCTTTCTTTTCAGGAACCACTGGAGCAACAAAGATCAAAAAGGTGGCACAAACACGAAAAATGATAAAATTATTTTTGCCACTTTACTGTTGGAAGAGACCATTCAAAAACAACGCTCACAAGATTGTCTTTGATCAGACATCTAAAACGATGCTGAAACCTCCTTGACAGATAGATTTCAGTCACGTCTGGCTGAAGACGAAAAATTTAGCGCTAGCAGGGAGACAACCCATGCAATTTGTTGTAATTTCTGTTTTCATATTTTGTGTATACATATTGTGGAGTTTTTAATTTTGTGTGTTATTTTTGTAGGGAAAAGCACAAACAGAGCATTTTAAGATAGAAGGAATGGTGTTTGGCAATCACAAATATGAGAAACAATTCATTAGCGATGGCTGAGTAAAGAATTAATTCTTGAGACACATCATAATGGATTTATATACCAAACGAGTGGCGTATTGCGTACACAATTCTGTTGCCTTAATTATTGCTTTGATTCGCTTTTATGTTGTAATTATCTTTATTTTCGTAGACAGGATCCAGACTTTTTGACCTTTCACGATTCAGTTTGTTGTTTAGCTAACAAACGTCATTTGGAAGATATTAGTGCTATTATTACTCACCCTTTTTCAGGTACTATAAATTTATCCCGTCATTGCACTTTTGAAGGCATCCAGAGTTGAGAAAGAAATACATAAAAAAATGGAAGCCACTTCAAGAAGACGAGTTGAAAACATCTGTGTGTTTTGCGGTAGTAGTGTTGGTACTAAGCCACAATACATAGAAGCAGCACAGGAATTGGGTCGAGTCTTAGCTGCAAGGAATATGCACTTAATATATGGCGGAGGCAATCTTGGACTTATGGGGATCGTTTCAAAGGCTGTACAGGAAGGAGGCAGTCACGTTTTGGGAATCATCCCAAAACCTTTGGCAGAGGCAAATCTTATTGGATCATCAAACGGAGAGGAACTTATTGTGCCAGGTATGTCTGAACGACTGGTAGAAATGATTAACCGTGCTGATTCTTTTATCGCTTTGCCAGGTGGCTTGGGCACATTGGAGGAAATTTTTATAGTTCTATCTTGGGCGAACCTGAACATACACCAGAAACCGCTTGGACTGCTTAACGTTGATGGATTTTATGATTTTCTTTGTGTGTTTCTTGATGATGCCCGGAGAAATGGGTTCTTGTCAAAACCTTTGAAAGAACTCCTCTTTACTGCCAGAACTGCTCCGGATCTAATAGACCAACTCATAGCCTATGAACCACAAGTTGACCCTATCCTTTCAAAGATAAATTGGTCCGAGGACGATCGTGGTAAGAGGCGTCGGATTAATCTGGATCTTAACCTTTAATTTCCGTAGATTTTCAGCTAACCAGTACGACCTTCTTAACTCTCCCTTACTGTTTAAGACATTGGGGACAATGTCTCATTTAGGTTTGGGGAGGGAATTAGTTGATCAGTACCTTGTTTTTAGTTGTGTGTTTTAATTTTAGGCCAAAATTTTTCGAAAAATACAAAAAAAACAAATTACAAAAATATTTTGTGTTTTTATTTTGACTAAAAATGTGAAATTGGCAAGAGATAGCTGAGTAAGGAGTTTCCACTCCTGAGACGTATCTAAAACCATTTTCGAAACAAGTTAATTTTTGTTTATTTCATTTTGAATTATTTAATTTGTGAATTCTCCTTAAAACGGACTAAAATGGATCTTCATATGCTCAGTTGACAGGTATTATCAACATATATAGTAACATACGGACATGAGTTAAAATTGAAAAGTTTGTAATATTCAGTGCTCTAGTTTAATTAGAGGAAGCATCTCAAAAAGCAGTGGAGTAAAAAAAATCCGAGATCCGAGTTATTAAGTCTGTAAGGGTGTTTTAACACCTAGTGCCCTAAAACCAACTGGTTTGGGAGTCACTGGCCCAAAGCTCGCTACATGGATCAAAGATGCTGCAAAAATATATATATCTGAAATCTGAGTAATTAAGTCCGTAGGGGTGTTTTAACACATGGTGCCCTAAAGCCAACTGGTTTGGGAGCCACCGACCCAACACTCGTTACATAATGGAAGATATTGTATATAAATAAAAAATAGAAAAAAAAAATCAAAGAAAAAATCAGAAAAATCAGAAAAATTATTCCATTGCTACCAAAAGGTGTGAAATCTGATAGAATTTTAGGACAAAAATATTACTCTCTTATCAACTGCACTTATGACTGTTGTGGGCAAAAATGAGTTGAATAATATCTTGTTGGCTGTGTATATGAAGAATGGTAAAAATAATCGGAGAATTTACTTATTCTGTAATTTAGAAAGAAACAAAACAACTAGTAACTTGGAGTAGAAGTTTCACCTGATTAGTTACAAACTTCTTTATTCTATTTTCTCTTGTCTTTTTGCTTTTGTGTGCATTAGTTTCACTACCTTTTTACTTTTATAAAATGTTTGTGGGTAGCATTGATGTAAACCCTCACGAGACTACAACTCGTCCACTAGGGACACCTAGGGGTTTAAAGGCTTGTTGCATACGCTAAATGCAACCGTGATCCCTACGAAAGTGGCTTAGTTAAATTTTATTTTAAAGATGTTCATGTTATTTTATTCTATGTTTTGCTCGAGGACTAGCAAAATGTTAGGTTTGGGGGTGTGATGATTGGTAAATCTATCACTATTTCCCACTCATTTAACCTTATGTTTTGTATAGTTTCTTGAGTATTATGAATATTTTGATGTGTTTTGTGTTATTTTGTAGATAAATAAAGTTTCAGGACATTCTGGAGGTGATTTGGGCCAAAACAGTAAAAATTGGACGAAAATGGCATTTTCGGTAATTTCCCGCGTCGCGACGCCAAGACCTTCAGAGTCGCGACGCCTAACATGCGCCGAACAGTGCTAACGTGCGCCGGGTCCACAAATCAGAATTTGAGAAAAGTTTGACTTTGCTAACGTGCGCCGGGCTACGTGTCACCATCACAGCCGATCTGCTAAAATACGACGTGCCACGTGTCATCATCCTACGGTGCCGACAGTCATCATCGCCACGTGTGCCACGTGTCATTCCATGTCATTGCCACGTCATCAGCCACATCACCAGGTTGACCAAGTCAAACTGCCACATCACCGCCACGTCATCATCAGCCAATCAGGAAGTGCCACGTGTCGCAATCCTACGGTGCCGACAGTCTCTTTCCCACGTGTCGCCACGTCACCGCCACGTCAGCATCAATCATTGAGTATTTAATCCTTATTTGACACATGGCGGATAAGAATCTCATCGACCAATCAGAAGCCGCCACGTGTCACAATAATTGAAGCCCAACCACCTCGCCACGTGTCACTTTATCAGCTTATCCAGAATCTGCAAACCGACGAACCAGAGCGTGCCACGTCAACTGAAGCCGGCGTAGCGACGCCAAGACCTTCAGCGTCGCGACGTCCGAAGCCTACCCGCGCCTATAAATTCAGCTTCAAATTTCAGAATTTGTTGTACCACTCTCTCTCTTCTATTCTATATAAAAAGAGAGTTTCTCTCTCTAGTTTCTTTTAGTTTTTAGTTTTGTAAATAATTTTAATTACGTTTTGTTAATATAGTAATTTACTTTTTTTTACTTTTTACAGTTTTTACTATTCACCATGAGGAAGTAACTTCCCCAGCTAGGGTGAAAGGTAATTCTTTTACTGTTACTATTTAGATTAATCTCCCTTAAAAATAATATATTCACTATTTAAAATATTGACTTAAAAAGGATACCGCCAGATTGGTCGGTTGGTAATTCATTTTAATATGGGTTAAACCTGACTAATAAATGATACCGCCAGATTGGTCGGTTGGTAATATTATCACAAGTTTATATATTATTTTATGGGAGATATCTAAAATAGTAAATAGTAAAAGTAATTCATTTTACCTTAGCATTTTATTTTATTTTACTTTTCAGTTTTACTTTATGTCTTTTACTTTTCAGCATTTTTACTTTATATCTTGTACTTTTAAGTTTTTACTAGCCCTAGTTATGTGTTAGTTATCTGGGGTTGTGATGAATTCTAATATCACCGGTTTATAAGGGGTTATTTTATAGTTTGGGTAATTTAATGGTTTACTTATTAAGTCTTAAGCTTAATGCTTCTTGTTGTCTGATCACCAATAAGATTGATGTAGTAAATCTAAAATGAACTAGACATAGGGATTTTAGGTTTCAGCCTTAGACTTAATAGCCCACGATCTTCCTTGAGGATAGATAACCCTTTAATAGATTTCCTTACAGGATAGACATATACATGTCGGGCGGGGGTAGCCATAATTGGAACTTAAACTTAATGAATCCAGATAATTTAGTTGACATAGACATATGGTTCAATTGGGTTAAACTGGGTATTTGCGTCTGACCATCGACATAGGCTTTTGCATAATTTAGTGTTCCAGGTTACTAAACTGATTTATTACATAAACATAAAATAATCACTTCATCTTTTAAATGATATTAGAATGATTCACAACCCTAGATCTTTGTGTCTTTTGTTATTTTCCTTAGTATTTTCTTTTGTCTTTTTATTTATTTATTTATTTTGCAAAACTACAATCAACCAAATCAATCAAGCAATCATTCTCTTATCCCTCAATTAGATATCTGTAAATAAATAGATTCAATAATTAATAACAATAGTAGGAATTAAGTCCTCATGGGATCGATATTTTTATACTACTTGAACGATACGTGCGCTTGCGTTATACGCGTGTGTTTACGCCGGTCACAAACCCGGAAGAAGAACAACTCAACACACACAGAAACCCTCTACCCACTACCACTCTGTTCGACCACCCACCTACATGATCAACTTCGGCCTGCCTGAAAGCTTTGTCCTCCAAACTCTCAACCACCAAGCTTCTTGCATGGGGATATGGGATAGCAGCAGTGAAGATGAAATAGAACATGGGAGAGATTTCAGGGAAAACTTCTCGAGCAGTGATGAATAGGAAGTAAGGGGATGACTCGCAGTGGATATTTCTACAGTGATGTAACGGAGAAAGGCAAAGAAGTGCTAACAGAATGCCGAGAGGTGATGGAGAATACGGATAACACTGAAGGGGATACTGTGTTGCGTCAATTAAAGAAGACACGGGCACAGGTGAGCATATGAGAGTTATTATGCTCCTCTCAAGAACACATGCGTGCTATACCAAAAAGGTTGGCCCGGGCGTTCAACAAGAAGGTGCGTCCCACCAAGATCAGAGAAGGTAATTTAGTGTTCAAGCAGTCGAAGCCACTGATAATAGACCCAAGAAGAAAGTCCAGGCCCAATTGGGAAGGGCCCTATCTAGTCAAGGAGGTGATGGGGAATGGGGCAGTGAGACTGTCAGATTTGGAAGGGAACGAGTTCACTAAGCCCATAAACATGGACAGGCTGAAACAATACTTTGCATAAAAAAAAAGCTCGTGGGTTGAAAATCTACAAAGGACGGGTCAGGGTTCAGAGCAACTCACCACCATCAGTTCAACGGTTCGAGAATGAACCATCTCACACTTGGAATGGTTCGGGATGAACCATCTCACACTTGGAATGGATTCGGAATGAATCCCAAAGGTCAGAACGCCTCAAAGATCGAAGCATCTCACACTAGGAATGGTTCGGGAATGAACCATCTCACACCCGGTGGTTCGAGAATAAATCCCAGAGATCGAAGCATCTCACACCCAGCACGGTTCGGGAATGAAGACCAGGGTTCGAAGCACCTCGCCGTCAGTTCGAGAACAAATCCCAAGGGTTGAAGCACCTCGTCATCAACTCCACTCGGAGATCGAAGCATCTCACACCAGCAGTGAAACAACAAGTAAGTCCAGCAATGACCGATGAACCAGGTAAGTAAAAATGCATGCATGACTTTGATATGGTTGTCACTGTCACACACTGCAAAGGCCCTATCAAAGTGGGGGCGACTGTAGGCACTGTATTTTTGCATAATCCCAATGATGAGCCTCGTATGGAGGTACTACTTGAAAAATTACAGAAGTTGCAGGAAACAAACTCTGGAAGGAAAGAAAACCTCCAAAATTAGCACCTCATCGGATTCAGACACACTAGCCAGCCTCAGATTCGCTCAGTCAGTTTTTGTTTCAAAACTTAGCCTCGGACAAGCCCCAAACACCTGCAACTGGCCCATTACCCTGCAACCCACACAATTGGCCCATGAACCCATTCAACCCATCCACACAGTCCAAATCCCATGCAACCCATCATGCCCATGCCCAAATCTTCCCAAATATAGAAAATCACATGCAATTCACATGTCAAAATTTCCTCATCAACACTTTCAAATTTAACAAGATTTTGGGATCCCATATATTCTCATCACCAAATTTGTGAGATTGTGTTCCCAAAATAATTTAAGAAAATATCTCTCAAATCAATATGATTTATTTCCCTATTTGGAGATCTCTTCAAGACACTATAAATTAGAGACATTTTTTCTTCATCAAGGGAGGCTACACGGCAATTTGAATAAAAAAAAAAAAACCTAGACGCTCTCTCTTCTTCTTCATCTTCGTGGGCGTGAACAACACAAGAAACAAACCCCAAACCGAAACACCAAACTCTAGAAAAACAACCAAAGACCGAAACCCCAAAGCACGGAACCACAACACCAAAACCCTAGCATCACCGAAAATACAGTGAAAAACAACACTAAAAACACCACAACCGAAACACAAACAGTGAAGACAAAACCAACCAAAAAATCGTGAAAAACAACCATCCAAAAGACCGAAAACAGCCCCCAAAAAATAGCAAAAATGGCAGCCCTAAAACACCAAAAACAGTCCCAAAAAATCGAGAAACAAGCAGCAAAAACAACCAGTAAAACAGCCCCAAAATCGTGAAAACAACAACCAAAACAACCAAAAAATAGCAGCCAAAATCACCAAAAACAGCAGCCAAAAAACAACCAAAAATAGCAACCAGTGAAATAGTAAAAACAGCAACCAGAAAATATAAAAAATAGCAACCAGTGAAACAGAAAAAACAACCAGAAACAGTAAAACAACAACCAGAAAATAGTAAAACAGCAAGCAGGAACAGCGAAATAGCAAGCAGAAATAGCGAACCATCGATCCTTCCGGCAATGGCCTAACGCACTTCCGAAAAAAAAGTAACTTAAAAGGTAAGACCTGATGGCACCCTTATCATATTCTTTTGTAGTTCTGGACGCTCATGTCCGGCTGGACGTGAAATACGTCCAGCCGGGTATGCGAAGTCCTACATCAAAGACGGCCAAATTTTATGGTCACATTTTTTCCTTATTTGGCATTTCTTTATTTACTTTTTATTTATTTACTTTTATTGTTATTGCATTATTTCGCCTTTATTTTGTTATTTATCTTTTTGCCGATTTATCGTTATTTTATTATTTCGTCTTTATTTTGTTTGTTCATGTTGATGATTATACGCATATACATGGTTATATTTTTTATGTCTGTTTACATTGCATTGATTATTATGTGTGTTATTATCCATTGCGGTATATCGGATGGAAACCCAGACGTAAATTCTGTAGCAAAATTCGAATGGACGGTAGTGTGGTCTGTACTTGGGATACAACTCCACGTACCACTCGGGAAATACTCATATATGCATGATTAGCCCCTTTTTTGTTTGTTATTTATTTATTGACGTTTTTCCCGCTTTTGACTGTTTATTATAATTTTCGTTATCGCACCTCATATTTCTTAATTTAATATGCTTTTATTATTTCTATTAATGTTTATGGGTATGTAAATTTATGTTTATTTGAATTACCATGCATGAACTGCATAAGACTTAGCTATACCATTGTGTGAACCCGTCCATTATACTGGCATAAGTAAGAGACCATTCCGAACCCAACGATTTGAGGTCTTCCCTTACGAGGGGTGAGTGCGGCCTTAAATATTTCCCAGTTCACACTGGGTGGCGACTCATTTATTCTCTGATTTAGTCCCCCGCGGGCTACTTCGTACTCTATACGGGCTACGAGCCCAACAGTGTCGTGGTCGCCAAGCATCATAGGCATAGTGGTAAACCATGCTTCGCTCCTACAGGCTTGAACAAGTATAAACCAAATGAAAAAAAGATATTTTTCTTTTACAAAACAAAAATAAAGAAGTTAAAAGCCATTCGACAACCTTTTTTCTTTAATGTAAAGTCAAACTTATACACTACGTAATCATTTCCTAACTTTATCATAACGGTAGTTATTTATATTTTAATTATTTAACAATTAATTAATTAATTAAATATAAATATAAATATCTTAAATATATGTATTATATTTACTTTAAATAATCCAAATACATATATTAATGATATATGTCAAATATCATAATTTGACATTTAATTAATGTGTATTTAATAAAATCATACATTAAATACAAATACACATTAATTAAGAAATGACCAAAAGGTTCTTTTGCATGTATCTTTCGTTTAATTGTTAAACAATTTATAAATAATCAATATTATTCATAAAAGTTTCTCTAGTTCTCTACGAGTATATTTCATTAGTGAGACTCTCTAGGTTCAGGTATATCTATCACGAAATCCAATTTCGTGTCCATAATCTACCCACCCGTAAATTATGACGAACACGGATAAACTCACTTAACCATATAGGTCGAGGTCATTGCATACATATAATCCTTCCATCACAGGTATCCGGATTATTCCAAATATATAGATATAAACGTCAAATCTCTATAAATATAATCACGCCGACGTTTCTATTAGCAATCTCTTAATAACACTTAGAACTTGCTTCTACAATGTAACACGGATCCATGAATTTAACAGATTGCTGATTCGATATTGAATATCTATGCTCTGTACACAGAATTGACGGATTTTACCTTGACACACACAGGATATCCTGAGGATCAGTCCACACCCAACATACAGGCAGAGGTCTGACCTTAATAGGTCAGTGACGTGACTGTCATCAAAGTGTGGAGGATATCTCATATATCCATAGTGGTATCTCAAGTCAAATAATCACTATGTTACTTAACCCGAGAAGATTCTTATTGACATTGGTGTAGCATCCATTAAGAATCTTCGGTGAGTCGTTCAGTGTTTATCCGATATAAACACTTATATATCAATACGAGTCTTTAAGACTCATGGTTCATTGAGAATCTACCATTGGAATCCAAGATTCCAATATACGACATGTACCAGTCTCAACAGATTTACTTACTGACCAAATAATGTAAACCTTGATCAGTAACTGTTAAAGAAATGATATTTTCATGATACAACTCAATGTCAGTTGCGACGCTTTTGCAACTGTATCATAACTAATCATTCTAAGGTCAATATGTCTTTACCATATATAAAGAGATGATATATAATAGAAACTGATTATTTTATTCATAATAAAATGTTTACATAAGTATTTACAGGAAAATACATAGGAAAATTGGCGCTCCGAGCACTAACCCAACGGCAACGCCACCCCATTTTTCAGGATTAGTATTTTTGCGTATTTAGCCTTCCCGCGTGCTTTCTTTGCAGCCGTAAGGTCCCAAAATAAGTCTATTTTCCTTAAGATCTATGTTTCAATGCTTCCTATCAATAAAACATAAAACAAACTACAAAATACATTAAATGACACAGAATCTAACAGAATAGTAAGCTAAGAATGCATGAATAAGTGGGTATAAACTGCAATTATAAGCCTTGAATCGAAAAGGCATGATGAGAGTGCATTCGGTGTACCTTTTCTTAGATGTTACATTCATTTTTTCCATTGCATGTGTATGCGCGTGTGTTTTATGTTTCTACACGACTGCATATTTGTTTATTTTCACTACATATGGATATGTATATTTTTTATATGTTCCTTGGTATATATGATGGAAACTCAGACATAAATTTCATAACCAATTTCGAATGGACGCTAGTATGATATGTACTCGAGAATATAATTTCATGTACCATTAGATAATGACAAGCTATGTTATATCTTTTATTGTTTTGGGTCAAAAAGAAAACTACAAAAAAATATATAAATTGAAAAAGACCTGAAAGATTTTCTGGCTTGAAAGAGTATGTAAAAGTATGTGCATGTGGATCTGGTACATATGATATATGTTTATGCATGTGTAATATGCTTTTATTTTTTGATGTTCTATGTGCATGAGTGTGTGTGATGGAAACCCTTAATATATATTGTGCTTGTATTTCACATACCATTTTTATGTCTTGAGGCTTGGTCGCATGTATGAGTTTTTAAACTAGCAGCCCAATCTCTGTCTTACTTTGATCACTAAATAATGTGACCTTTGATTAGATAACTTTATGATATCCCCTTTAAAAAAGCTTAAATGAGTCTCAAGTGGAAAAGTGCCAATGGGCCAAATTCAAAAGATAAGGGCAAAAACCGTTCACTCGAAATAGTTTATTTAATAGCTCGTATTTAGGGAGAGAATATTATAGTATGCAACCAATGTTGCTTATTTTCAGGTCCTAGTGGTGCTGGGTTTGAACACCTATTTTGTGGACTTGGTGTGACATGAGATAGGATTGCTTTGGCTGTGTCCTGCTCATAAAATAAGGTCTTAAGTCTTGACTCAATTTCACTTATTTTTCAAAAAATGTGCTTGTTATGCTTTAGTCTTTATGTCATATGTATGCGTGTATTATTTAGCATGATCAAAAGTGGTGCATGTTATTTCATATCATAAACAGTTGAGTACTGACAGAGTATCATTATACTTGCTTGAAGTGTTATTTTGAGTCGTTTTGACTTATTTTTAATTTTTTTCCATTGCGTTCTTGTGTGTGCTTCATGTCAGCATATTTTTTATTGCATATTTCTAATATGTTACTTCTCATGTGTTGTTTTGCTAACTGAGTATGGTTGTTAGTAAGGGAGAGAGTTAAATTTGTCATCATATTCTCTTGCATGTGATTTTTAATTGGTATCTTGATTTTTACCCATTGTTATTTCGTGACACAAATGGGGATTAGAATATCCATTGAATATCCATTTATATCTCCTTTATAAAGGGGCGTAGAACTAAGGGGGAGTGAGATATCTATTTTTTTAAATGTATGAGATTGTTTTTTAGTTTTATCTACTCTTTATATTCCATATGTTTTTCACGATATTTTGTTGTTTGTGGATGTTTTAGGTGAGTGGATTAGTGGCTGAGGTGACATCAATACTAATTTCTTAGGTCTTAGATCTAGTCATTTTGTAATAAGTCAATGTCTTGATGGTTGGCAGTTGGATATTCTATTTTTGGGTCTTTTGCCGTAGTCTTTCTATTATGTAGTAGTTTTGTCATGGAATGCCAAATAGGGAGATTGTTAGTTCCATTTTTGTTGGTAATGTCCGTAATAGAATAAGTTCAATTGAGTTGTAATTAGTCTTGAATATCTTTGAGCAATTGGACCGGTATTTGGCAAACTGTGCATGAAGATAATAGATATGAGTTAGTGCAGTGTTTATGTTTACGATCGAACGAGTGGAGTTCGTGTCATGTTAGTGTTTAGGTTCGAACGAAACTTGACAGTAGGTTCTCGTGCGTAGTGCTTTCAGCTTTCCGTGCCAACGAAACCTTCCAATGTGTTTGCGTTCGAGGTACATTCGAGACTGCGTTCAAACGAGTTTGCGGACCAGTGCGCGTTCG